>OOFG01000674.1:0-17253 GCA_900323295.1 Molva molva | reverse complement strand
GCTCGGTCTCGAGTCTCGCGCGCCTGCATCGACACGTCCCAGCCCCGCCGCGGAGGGAGCTTGCCGCTGACAGGGGCCTCGCAAACTTTCACAGCCATTTAGAACCACTTCCTCCCACACTTTTTGTCACACGCATTTATTGCAAGAGATACATGAGATGGAGAAAAAAAAATTACAATATTTGAAGTAGCCATTTATTCCCCCCCTCCTCCACCGAGTTAGGCGTAGAAAACCATTCAAAATGTTGCAGCATTGCGATAATTGCGAGTACCGTTGTAAATAGAAAACATGCCAAATGGGTCTAGATCTGGAGATTGTTCAAATGATAAATTTGAGGAGATTAATAACACTATATAGTTTTATATGCTCACAGACCATTAACTGTTGCTATTAACAAATCAAATAGCACTGTAAATATCAATTGGCACCAAATGGTTAGAGTTCGTCATGTCCTTACCTTCACATCCACCAGCAACCAGTGCCTCCAGTGGCCACGCGATGGGTTGGAGCGCCTGGGAGCGTCGGGGTCGACCATCACCAAAGCATATCTCTTCGTCTGCAAGAACAACACAAAGTATGGACCTGTGTTACGTTGGAAACAATATTATTACAGAAAACCGCTAGCAAGTGGCCTCAAGGCACTTCAACAAGTCAGATAACTGTGGAACATAAATAGGTACCAGATCATATTCCGTTTCTAATGTTTGATTTGTGCAACACATCGCTCACGGCAATGCAAGCATGCTCAGATAACTGGGCTTACAAGAGCATTATGTTATTAAAAACACAACATTATTTTCTAGATGTACAGTAATCGAATGCAACTAGAGACCACTCTGTACATTTTCTATTCATAGAGCAACCAGTTTGCTTCATTTTCAATGTGTTCATTTTCCAATTGCCACGAGGCCAATTTACACCAGAAGGTTTGGTTTCCAACAAAGAATTGAATCATAGCATAACTGCAATAGAACAGCGGTTAAGTTTCCTTGTTTTCCCCATTCCCCATCTCTTAAACACAATACCATCATGATGACTTTGGCATAATTACATAGCTTTGGCCCGGTACCATTCCACTTCTTCGCAACATATTTACAGAAACGTTTTGCCACTTCCCCACTCTCTTTATACCCTCAAGCTGTCAATAAACAATGAGAGAGAGAGAGAAAGCGTCCTAACTAAACACTTGATCACAGTTATTGGACGTTGACTCTGTGGCTTATGTCCAGAAAAAAATTATCCCATTCTGTCGGTCCCTAAAAGTTAAAGAATTATAAGAGCAGATTGAATTATTGTGAGAGCACATTTGTCCTAGCTGGTCTTGTGCCTAAAATCTGCCAGACCATATGATGGGCTTTCCCCCCACATTTTGTCCATTTCCTCTTCAAACCGTCCAATCAATGGTTTATCAGAATGTATGCTATTGTTTCTCACTGTGCACATCATTACAGGGAATATAATGTTTGTCTGAGAAGGGGATTTGAGGTTGTTGTTGAACCAGATTTACAACCAAAAACATTGCTGAAGTAGGACCAAGTAAACACAAAATAAAAACATACTTCACACAAATGTTCATACAAACAAATGGTTTAGTGTTTTTGTGGCCCATCTTTTTTCACAAAAGGACTCCAGAAATTAGCCTAAGCCTGTGCATTTGACGGCGATGAGGAGAAAAAGTATTGCGCACATATTTTTTCCAGTGGGATGCTCTGCCTACCTGACAGGCGGTAATAAGCGTAAACAACTAAGCCTAATAATAGGATAATAGTGTAGTCTCAGCGATAGAGCCTGCAGGTAACACACAGACACACCAGCAACAATGGAGCCTCCTCCACAACCTGTCAGACGGGACTCTATATCAGTGACCCCCCTGGGCAGCTTACTACACCATGACCTGTTGCCTTCTCCAGAGTTGTAATCCTCATTTGTGCATGTTTGCTACTAGGCAAAGGCAATGTGATCCCTTAGTTACACTAATATTTAAGTCAGACACTGAAGCTTTCAGAAATAACGTGGCTTCAAAAAGAATCAGGCGACGCACACACACTCACGCACGCGTGTGCGTGAGAAGGGAAATTTAAGCGTTTAAATTAGGAATGACTTGAAGTCATATTGAATGTTGGAAGCATGAGCACTCAATTAGATATTTCCCGTCGTAGATAGTGATATATAGCATGTGACCTTAATTTTTACAAGCCTAAATTTGGGAAGTGAGTTGCGTTTTTGTCAAAATGAAAACCCTAGAAAATGTGCCATACACAGTATCATGTATTCATCTTTTAGCTTTTTCAGAACATATATTTAGTGGTGGTCTTTCTACCTGTAGAGTCTGGCTAGTCCAGCTGGCACGGAGGGAGACCAAATGACAAGAGGCTCCCTCCGTGCTTCAGTTCACACGTAGTGGCATGTACCCTTCTCTCTTACAGGAACATTTCTACTCTCCATCTGTCAGAACCAACATTAATTACACACACATGCATGCATGAAACACTCCAGGGAAAAAAAAAACAGATGCATATTCTGCTATCTGAAATGATGTATCAGTGACTCCACCAAGCAAATGTATCAGAACATGTTTTAAATTGGCCTATTTTAATAGACAGCTATTGGAGAATTGCAAACGACTGAAATAGAAAGTCCGATTTTGACTCTAAACTCCGTTGACGATCTCACGAGGAAGCACGCACCACTTATTAGTGAGTAGAAAAGTGTCTGGATCATTTGAGCCTCAGGCCCTTTGACAACGGAGATCAGATTGGTTATTCCAAAAGCATTCCAAACCATATCATTAAGGGCAGGTCATGTTCAACACTGTGACCCGTGCAGACCATACCACACACCACCATTCGTTAGGAATGTGCACTGCAACTTAATGCCGGTTCTTGTTCTACCAAAGTATCGCCGATCCAAGACTTGGCCTTTTAAAAGCCACCGTTCATGAAAGGTAGCAGTCCACTCGTTCTCCATCCTGTCCTGAACCCAAACCCCGGTGAGGAGAGGACCAGGCTGAGACGAGGGCCCGAGGTGTGGGCTGTAAGCGGGAACGTTTAGCTTGTATTCCCTCGGGATGAACCTCCCACTGTACGCTGTGATCACAGAAAACGGTCCCACCCGGACCCCGCTTCAGATTCCAGGAGGAGTTAGGAGCTTCACCTCTGACGCGCTGTAACGGCAGCCATTAAAGATGAGCTTAA
This sequence comes from Molva molva, assembly GCA_900323295.1. Taxonomy (NCBI): domain Eukaryota; kingdom Metazoa; phylum Chordata; class Actinopteri; order Gadiformes; family Lotidae; genus Molva; species Molva molva. The sequence continues at coordinate 14,059 of OOFG01000674.1, read as the reverse complement.
AACAACGTTTCATTGGAAGAAATGTTGTGTTGGTAATTCACTACACGTCAGAAATACAAAGAAGTATTTGGTCTTCTCCTTAAATGTACCGCAAGTCATTTTGGATAACTGTGTCAGCTAACTGGCTTTCCATCAACCCTATGCATGTAACTCTATAAAAAGTGCTGTGAAGGATAACAACATGACACATAACCGGCCCAGCTCAGCCAATAGCGTCATGTGTAGCGTATGCAGTGTTCGCATTGCAGAGGATTGGTTGCTGGTTCGGAGAACAAAAGGGAGTGTCTCCAAGGGCGTAAACTACCGACTTACCTCTGAGTGAACTCTGCTGGGGCTGAGAATCAGAGAGACGTCTAATCACTGCTCTCTCTCCCTCTGTCTGTATCTCTCTCCCTCGCTCTCTGAGCCGCCTGGGCTACCGAGTCTCGCTCTGCTCCCGCCGTGACACGGTGAAGGGCGAGGAACACGGAGAGAGAGAGAGGAAGAGAGAGAGAGAGAAATGAGGGTAGGGTAAGGGGATGAGAGAGGGAGAGAGAAAGAGGGAAGGGCGGGAGAGAGAGGGAAAGAGAGCGAAGGGGAGAGAGGAAGGAAGGGAAGCCCCACTGTGAGTTTACAAGTTCAAATCTTATCCCTGACCCAGAAGCGTACAGTGGCGTCCATGCAGCTGCCTATTAATACACGCCGTTACTCTCTCCCTCGCTCTGCGTCTCTTCAGCCGCGGTGCAGGATCCACAGCGTTTCATTAAACGGTCGACCACGCCTGCCGGTCGACACAGAGCAAGGCAAAGCATCGATCTCAAATCCCTCCTCTAAGTACCGAAAATACTTGAACCCACTTGGTAATTAACAGGTATCTGTGTGATTAAGAGGCAGCGGTGGCTTACCAACCATCGACTGCAGCTCAGAGCAAGGTTGGAGGATCAATATGGAAATAAAGCACACAATATAAATATATCCTCTCTTAAAACAGGACCGGAGGAATAAACACGTTAGCGCTGAGGAATTTCTTATTGAAGCTGCAAAATGGACAGACTACACTCTACAGCTACAGCGTCTACAGCGTGATTTAAAATAATGTTTGTTGACAGACATGGCAGCACAGGGATGGGATCCGGCTGGAGTGCAACACATGTGCTAAAGAGCACAATGCTTAACAACAGCAGTAGTAGCAGACCACGCTGGGAGGACAGGGCTTGGGTGAAGGGAGAGCCAAGTGGGGCAGGTTAACGCTGGTAAATGGCACTGGTTCCATCAGGGGTCAGAGGAGGAGGTTCATGCTGGCGCACGGGAGGTCAAGGGTCAGCCTAGAAAACTGTAATTGAATCCTGGCTGAAACGAGTGTGTTGTGCAGCAGAGAGCAGCCATAGTTGAAAACGGAGATAGAATGGTGGGGGTTGGGGGGGGCACTGTCCTAGGTCATCAGGCCCTGAGGTGAAGAGGTCCTCATTGTCATTAATAACTGAACCCCCCCCCACCCCACACACCCACAAAAGCCAGTCTTCCTTCCCTCCTTCGTTACCCCTTCCTCCCCATCAGAGACCTGAACCACTAGAGTGTTTAATTCAGAGGCAAAAGCAGAGAGCAACGCAGCACCCTGACCCCACCATCAAGACCCCCGGAAAAGTGGTCAATTGGTGGAAGGTCTTCAAATAAATATTCAGATGGGCCATTACAGACACACGCACACAGAAAAAAAAACTGTGTTTCTGTGTTTGATAACATTTGCCTGAGACTTATTCTCATGAAACGTTAACATGAATAAATATGGGAATTGATAGCATTGGGCTTTCATATATAGAGTGGAGTTTTTTTATGCTTTTGCATAGCAATGAAGAGCTGACCGCTCGGGCCAAACTACTTCCAGCCACCAAGCAGCCCTATCTGTACGTAGCCTCAAGGACCCAGCAGTGTTTCTATACATTAGGATGGATACGTACGAATGCTGCTGCAGCAGAGGTCCTTTACTGTGATCTCTGGCAGGCTCCTCACATCTTTGGCACTGCTGTGTTTCTATATATACACACTGTATGCTCCTCTTACCTTAGGATATAAAGGAATAAACCTGGACCAGGATTATATGATGCACCCTTCAGCGAACAAAAGTACAGATAATATGATAAACTGTTGATGCTTTATTAAATGGCAAAAATGAGGAGTAATATTGTAATTTGTCGCTTCTAAAAAACATTGAGTAAGTGTTGCCCATTTATAGTTCGGGACAAAATGACAAGACAGGCAAATTAATATTAAGAGGCAGACATTTTGTCATATAAAATGTCATGCATAATAACAAGTCACAGGCCAAATGTCTTAAATGGGCTCGTTTTGTCAAGTCACCAGGAAAAAAGATTCATTTCATAATGATCTAAAACAGAAAAAAGCAGCAAGATATTTGCAAATGTTTTTTCTACTTGGTACATGATACATTATCAACCAATCATCAAGATTCAAATCAAATAGTTTTCTGAATTAGTCCCAAGAGAGAGTTTGCATCATTTCTCATCCCATTACATTTTTTATGAAGGAACAAACTTATCTCTCTTACTACGTAGTTTAATCTTCAGCCTTGATATAAAAAACAAAAACCTACCCAAAACCTCACAGCATTTATCTTGTATAGTATTATTATTGTTTTGTATATTAGGTGTAGCCTATATTGTAGTTATTTTAATTTGTATTCTTAATTGTATACACATCTTCTCCTATTATTTGCATAAAGCAAAGCAGGACAACTTTAAACAGTCATCATTTACCAACCACCAAAAATGTCCAACCTCATTGACAAAATAAAGACAAGAACAAAAAAAAGATAAGAACAAAGTAATATTTAACATACTTGTATTATTAGCATGTATCAGTCAAGGGCACATTTTTATGAGAAAGGGCTATTGCTTAATATGTCTCACTGTGGTCTAATGCAGCTTTTAGTGAAAACTGCCCACTACCTCCAAACCTGGCAATTTTTAACAAAGCCTGCCTCCTACACAGAAGCATGAAGTGCCTTAAAATCTAAATTTTTAGGAACCAAATAGTCAAAAGAAAGTCAAACGTGGATGTTAATGTATGGAAAGACATCCCCAATTAAAACAATTAAAAAAAGATAAGTACTCACAATGCGACCGGGTCACTTGCACAGTGGGATTTGAATGTTAAGCGTAATGGTTAGATAAGCACATGACTATTATTATTAAGACTCACATCTCTGAGATGTCATAATGTTAACAATCTACATGCAATATGCAGTATTTTTAGTATGCCAGTTTTCAACACATGCAAAATGCATACATTACCTTCTACCTTTCGCTGGGTTCAATCCCAAATCAACTTTATTTTACATTGTCATTTACTGTAGCAATTAAAATCACAGACACTCACTCACTCTTGCAATCGCACTCTTGGGAAAGTTTAGATGCAGTCTGCATTTAGCCGTGTTTGCGAGCACTTTATTTCTGTACAGTCCTGGTTCGGCGGTTCACAGTCTGATTGAAGCTTCAGGGGGGAGATGGAATTAGCCGCAGCCTAAGGAACCATTTCTGCATTTCTCTCAACATTGAGGACTTCTTTTACCGCACCGTGCTTACGAACACACCCGTGCTTCATGTTAAGCTTATTAGTCACCCTGGATGCGATCTTGCTAGTTGAGGCTTTCGACACTTTCTAGTGGTGGCTTTGCACACAAACACCTACTCACAGCGATGGAAGCTATTCTGCAGAATGAACTGGCTCATACAGACGCAACTCGCCAAAAAGCAGGGTTGCTCTCCAATAGCGCACAGCTAGGCACAGAGTTATTCTGAATTTAACGACCGGTCTGTGGTAAATGAACCATGAACCAACATGTTTTTGACATGTCAGGGAGCACAACAAGGTCAAGCAGGGTAAATTACAGCAGTGGACTTGTATGTATAATTAATCTGTCCGGCAAGTCATTCCTTTAAAAAGTATTGTATCTGCCACTTTGACAACCAAGTGTGGCTTACACAAGCAAGCCCAATGGTGAGCACATTTTAATGGCCATGTGCGTAGGAAACAAAATGATTTAGATAAAAGGTTAAGGGTTTGGATTCTCACCTACAATCTGTGATTAAAAGAACCGCTAATTTGAAGACCAGGAACCCAATTGAAGCGATGATGCCTGCGGATAATTGAACGGGCCCAGCCTGTTCCAGGGCTCTTTCTGTTCTCTAATTACTCACATAAATATTCCTCCAATACAAAACGTAGTTTTTTTAAGTTGTTTTATTTACACAAGGCTGCTATTTAGTAACTATGGAAACAAACGTGTAAAAATTGCAAATGAGTGAAATCTCGCATGCTAGATTCACAAAGGTTTAGAACAAAGGTTCAACAGTGAACCTACTGCTTTTTGGCCAAGTGACCTATGTGAATAACACATAGGTTTATGACTTATACATTCTTAAGGAGTCATAAGTATGCCAATGCTTTCTGTGGGAAACATAATGGAGCAGGACAATTCTCCACTTCAGGGGGTGCACCGCCATGGTGGAAGCTAAATTGTAGCCATTCAACACCTCTTCCCATTTGGCCATGGGAGCTGTCAAAGGTGTCAGTGCTGTTCACAGGCACGGGGTGTCTCACCAGCCAAGATGGCTTCCACATTTTTTCTATCATGATTAATTATGGTTTCTGATGGTAGTACAGTGCGGAAGTGTAAATTATTCCCACATTTTCGTGTGCCCTCCGTTCAGTCACTTCTGTGTAGGAAGATGCTATTGACGCCATCCATGGCTGCCGACCAAAAGGCTTCTGCACGGGGAGGCTAGCTCTAGAGCCTGTTGAGGGGGGCAGCGGCGGCGCTGCTTGGCGTGCAGGCTGAACTGAGTCCAGACTGCCAGTTGACAGGCCTGGATTTTCCAGTATGGAAGACTCTTGTTTCAGTGGGCGAAGCTGGGTGTTGGGAGACTGGGAGCGAGGAGTGCCCAGGGCTTGGAAGCTCAAAACGGAATATTTCAAACAGACAAGCACCGTCTGTGTTCCAATATCACCAGCCCACCAGTCTGACAATCGGGGGTCCATGTCATCACGCGGGCTCCGAGTGAATCAGTGCAGCGCTCATCTCACCTACCACGCCGTGGCTCCCCTCAGACGTCAGGGGCCCCGGGGGGCCACAGTGCTCCACAGCTTGCACTGTGCAGACGGGGTCACCGCATCGCGCGCACGCACATGCACACGCACACGCACACGCGCACGCACACGCACACGCACACGGTCGCAACGGATGGTTAAAAACATGCAAACCTTCTTTTACATTTCAAAGCTTGGATACGAATTAGGAATTAACGCTAACGTGTTTCTTCTACAATTTCAATTTTTTCATAAATTAATGTATCTTTGCAAAATAAGACCTTGGATACAAAAGCGGAAGGAAAAAAATGTCATAGAGATGGCTGAAATAAAAGTAATGTCTATGACAGGCCCTTTATTTAGTAAATGTTGATATATTTAGCCCCGTCAGAGGGGACATGACAGCGAACGTTCACAACATCACAATGTGGAAACTGTTATCAGAGGGGCTGCAGGTTTATGGTTCAAGGGCTCCTCCATTCACACAGAACAAGCTCATCGGCTCTGCCTGACACACTGATAAAGAAAGCACACATAAAAACGGCTGCGCAGCTCCGGCGCCGACGCTGCCCAAGGGAATAATATATCAGCCATCTGAATGCAGCACATATTGAATCATTTCCAGCACTGATGATTCATTTGAATATATCAGCTATTTTCCATGTCGCTACTTGCCGTGGATACTAAAGAACGAGAGGAAAGAATGAGTTGGATGGTTAGATGGAGGAAACAGACAGGTGTTGAGAGCCTCCTATAGCATCTTTAGGAGCTAATCTCCTGTTGAGGTGACCACTAACAACAACCGGAGCGATAATTGTTACATATATTGTGCGATTGTCTTCCGCATCCTGCCTAGTTCCTCTATAGATAGTATCTTAAAAACAGGATTGGAACCAATCATTAGGAAGGAGAGATGTATTTTATCTGGAGAAGTGCTCTCTGGTGTTCCTTGGTCCAATCTGGCTATGAACATCCACAAAGTCTTATATGGTAAATCTGCAAAGAGCAGTCTTGGTGTCATCTACGTAGTTCTTATTTAACGAATACATACATACATGAATAAAAAACCCAATTTCAACATGGAAGCTGTCCAAACAAAACTTCCAATGTCTTCACACACAAAAGCTACGGCTGCACTGCCTATCAGCACATATGAAGAAGAAGAAAATCAGCAGCTTGTGCAATGAAAGGGCTATATCCGCATTCAGGCTAAAAGACATACTCTAACATACACAGACATAAATCCTGTTGAGCCGAGCGGGCTGAGATACCCTACCAGCCCTCCAAGGCACAATTAGGATTTCACGGGGGGGAAGAAATCTGCATTCCTGCACACAGACAGAGGAAAAAAGTCCTTTCTCCTTCTCCACAACAATATCAACTTTCTACTCAAGGAAAAACCTGAAGCACCCTCCATAGGATTTGGACAAAGAAATAAAAAACAAAGCCACAATTTATTTTTGCCTAAATTTAAGCAGCAGTTCTTCAAGAAAAAGATTCATGGTTCAGGAAGAAAACGATCAACAGTTCTAAGCTTTCCACTTCTAATCAATTTCTCCAATTTATGTGTTCTGAAAAGAGCGGCCACTCGTGGTTTGTTTGAAGTAGCTTTGTGGAGCTGTGCTACGTGGAACAAAATGTTTTAGGTTTCAGCCACAATCTGAATTATTACTACACATTATAACACATAGGTCAGGTTCCCTGCGAGGCTAGACAAAAAAAATATCCATTCTATTAGCTTTCCTGACTGCCATTGTCTTTGTTCAGTCATAAAAGCTTTTTTTTTATTAATGCAAGTGTATTCATGGTCGACCAAAGTAGGTAGGGTGACATGAACCTCATCTAATACCTTTCTTCCTTTAGGCCTTTTTGGGGGATTTTTCATTTTTATGAATGATATGACACCATCACAAAAGCACAAAAGACTTGATCAAAGACAATGATAATAGTCGATTTTAAAGTATGCAACATAATGACAATTGGAAAAATAGGATGCACTCCACGGACCATTCAATGGCCTCAATAGAAAACTAAAACAGGACAGGGGTGACGCCATTTATCAGTTGGACTATCTCTGTCCTTGACTTGTGGCCGTCACTTGTGGATGTGACTTATGGGCTGCTACTTGTGGCTGTTAGTTGTAATCTGAATAGGTTGTATGTGGCAAGGTACCAGACAGTTAATCCTGTGGCTCAAAAGACCCTCTTCACAGAGTTACATCGTAGGACAAACCCATGTGTTGCTCATAACACTCATTATGGGTCTGCTCTTTTTACGTACAGAGCACAGTTAGACTAAACCAGTGAAGATACGTCTACGACCTGTGCCCTGGTACAGTAAAGTAGCAGACCCATAATTAGTGTTATGAGCTGGACCTGTGTGGATGCCTCTGTGAAAAGGGTCTATTAGATATCGACTATTCCTTCACTGTAACGCTATTGTATAGAAACCGTAAGCACTTTCCTATTATATATATTAGAGGAGAAACGGTTGTGGTTTTCAGAGTTTCTCAGTTCTGCAGAGTGGGTCTGAGGTCAGGACCTTTGCTGCTCTGCCAGACTGGATCCGGCCTGCGGAGCTGGAACAACAAACCTGGTCCATCATATCGTTACGCTCTTCTTTTACCATCCAGACAGATTTGAAACATACGCTGAAACATAACTTAGATCATAATGAATGTAGGCATTTCAGGAGGGATCCAAAGACACTATCAAATGATGCATTCTCCCCCCCATTGATTCTCTCGTTAAAGAAATTACATCTCTGATACGAAGATCATTTAGATTTAACTGTAATAGACATTTTGCTAAATACCAAGACGACAATGAATAGGTTCACGCTTGAGTCACAATGCAGCTACAAAGTTTAAACATCAAGCTCCGCTTATTAGAACAGACAAATAATTCACCCTGCAGCAAAAACATAGAGCAGCCCTTCCAATAATAGCAGCAAACGTCTCTAGGATTGACCAAGGCCTTTTTTGTCACATCTAGGGAAAGGGATCCAAACAAAACAGCCTGCAACTGTCGCTACAAATTCCCCAACTTAATGTGTGCCCTGTCTTGAGAAAAGGTTAAGCACATCATCATCATCATCATCATCTGCTGGAAAGTTCCCAATTTAGCTGAATGGGAACAAAGTTGGCACTGGTAAATCGGCGGCATCTTGGCGGTTACGGTTCAGTTTTATATTATTATCCATGCCTCTTATGGTAACCACCAAAGGAGAAAACAAAGCAACTTGCCAACACCTACTCTACCTACCTAAACCTCTCTCAATGGAGCCGAGATCTGCTAAACCTCCATACCACGGAGTGGGCAGTCCTGGCAGAGCCATGGGATGAAGCGCACCGTCGTGAGTGCAACAGTTGGCCTAACACACACACACACTCACTCACTCACTCACTCACTCCGTCACTCACTCACTCTCTCTCTGATGGTAAGATGGCAGAAGCAGGTTGACTTCTGCCCACCTTTGTCTTATTCAGGAAAATATAAAATGTGAAAAATGTCCACAATGCCTTTAAGGTCTTAGAGCCATGAGGGGCGGTGTGCTTGATTTAGCTTCAGCCACTTCAGGGTGAAGCAAATCACTTTAATATGTTAAGAAGATTAAGCTGGATAAATGTCGAGATGCATTTTGTGAAAAGCCACCTAAATCTCTAGTGTTTTCATTTGGGGAGGGGCGGTGCGCAGCAGTGGAGACGATCAACACAAGCCCACCAAAATGCAACGCCATTGGCCAAGGAAGATTCGGCTTAATCGTGATTTTTGCATTTTAAGCTTCTTGGATGTAAGACCATCCCACCTATTTCATATTATTTGTTTGAACAGCAAACTATGCAGGGACGCCGGACACAAAATCTCCCGCAGTGTCGTCAACTTCTAGACTCGAAGGTCGCCTTATGCCGATGATGCTGATCCTAATATCGAGGTAATCTTATTTTGTTATTCCTTCTGGAAATGATTAACCGTGAGTGAAGGTTTGCACAACAAACGCATGCATACAGGTTACCAAAAAGTAATATGTGCTTAGGTTAATGGCATCTCCATAATCCTTTAGTAATAGACAGAACGGCAACGGGAGAATTGACACGTGTTCACGTGTACAGTAGAAATCGATTAGTTTCGCCGGGAGAGGTTTTGAAGAGCAATATAAAGAGTACCTGTTAAGTAGCGCTCAGGTAAATCTTTTAAATTAATTAATTTACTTAATTAAATCAAGTGCGCTCTGAAAGCAAGATGGATGGAGGATTTTTCTGCACCGTTAAGAATTAAAAATGTGAGGGAGTCCGCCTGTCAGCTTGCTGTTCAAAAAAAAAATCAAGTGTGAAAATGAAGGAGAGAAATGGAACAAATAATATAAAGGGATTAACGAATGATTTGCATACTATTTTCTCTGCTTCCAAACTACAGGATCACAGTGATGACAAGGGAAGTGGAAGCCGCCGCGTGAATGATCCTCCCCCTGCGCTCAGCCACTGATAAATCAATCTATCAATAGAGCACCAACAGCCATTATCAGGTGGAGCTGCTCCGTGTCAGCTGGGATGCGGTGGAGGCCGGCTAAAGCTCCTCACACCAACCCTCTGTGTTTCACACACGCAGTGGAAACACCTGCAGACTGATTAGCCACACAAAGAACCGCCGCATGAAAGGCAACGGGAAGACAGTAGCAATCACACACCGGGGAGAGATGAGCCAAAGCAAAACAACGCAGAGTGCGTGTGTATATATTTTAACATTTTTTAACGGTTCCTTCTTTTTAACATTTTTTAAACGCGTGTTAACCCCTTTTCCAGTTCCTCCACTCCACGCCTGCATCCAGAGTTAAGACAATAAGACCGCTGAGGAGATGAAGGGGATGGCATTATGGAGAGTTAAGCATTTGGAGCAGCCCTCGAGCTGTTCTTAGAGAAGGTGAATCAGAGGATTGGTGGCAGAAGTGTAACTAAACCCTGTGCTGGACCACAAAACTGTTTGGGCTAAATGCCACTAAGCCATGCGTCTAAGTCTTAAGGAAACTTCCTATGATCACTTATTATAACTTTATGGTAGTTTTAAATGTAGGGCGGGAAAAAACTCAGGAATTTTTAATACATATCAACAAGTTACACTGAGTTAAATTGTAATTTATTTTTCAAATGACAATTTCTAAGACAAAGACTTAGAAAACAAGGCTTCTATTACATCTTGTAGCATTTGTCCCACAACTGTAGACTGGTTTTGGGTCCTGAGACTTTAGTGAAGAGGCAATCCCCAGTCTCTTCCTGATGCTCAACGTTACCACTTCTGCTTCGATCTCTGACGCGGTCAAGCACTTTTTAGTTCATTTAGTAATTTAACAATGCCTGCTTGCCTAATTCACGTCTGCAAAATGACAATCATGATGACAACACGGTAACTTTGTTATCATAATCATAACCACAGCTGTGCTGATAATATTTAGCACAGGCTCACAGATATACACACGCCTGATGGACCGATCTCATTAGGAACATTATTAACATACTGTGCCAAAGTGCGACCCAGACGCTTTGATGGCTCTCACAATGATTCCCTGACAAATCTTAGGTGTCTGTGGCTCGTATAAATAGAAATTTAATCTTGCATGTTTGTCTAAGCATCCACAGCAGAAGATGCTTTTCCGTGCAGATGATGAATCTCTGTTTGAACTGATCTTGCCACCAATGTATGTAAAGGACAGGATAGCAATTTGGTGAATAATAAATCAGAAGCCACAGGTTTGGTCTGTATTTATATAAGCAACTTGGAAGTCTTGAAGAAATTAATTCTCATACTCTTCTCGATTTCTAACTCTCTAATAGTAGAATTACAATGAGTTGGAACATTTACGCTGCATTGATTGCATTGTTTTTTGTTTCAATGCACCTATTGGTAATTTTTCAATCATAGATATTCCTTTATTAACACCTGAAGGAGAATTTGGCATAAGTAATTAATCCAACATTGCAAACACTGCCAGCATCTAAACCTATTGAAAACACTGCCAGCATCTCAACCTATAGTCCCCTACAAGACTTCTTTAATTAGATACTCTCCTCTTATTAATGATGCAATGCATATTAAATATTAACAGGAATCATATTTTATCTCATAAGACATAGGCTGAGTACAACTATTTTTGCATTAGGTCTTAGACATAAGTGATAGGCAAACACATAGACTCAGAAATACGGTTACAATAAAGAATAAAAAGGAATTTCTTAAGGCATGGGAGATGGAGTAAAGTGGAGGAAGAAAGGTTAAAAGAAAAAGAGATATGAAAAGAAGCAACGAGTCGGACAAGAGGAAGGGAGAGGAGAAGTTCTGCAGACCCAGTCCAGTTGGGACAAACCCAGATGCTCAAGGTGCTCGGGTCTCCATGACATCATACACAACGTCAGGCCGGTGGATTAGCCGGCTTACTGCCGCGCTCCGGTGTGGTGGATGTGATTCAGGCCTGCTGGGGCCTCCAGTGAATCCAGACGGCTCCACGGCGGAGATGGACAACCAGAAAAAGGAGGGGGGTCACGGGGTGACAGAGGAAAATCAGCAGGGAGATGAACTCTGTGGATCTTGGCAGGGAGCGGTACGCTGGTGACGTAATCAAACGGAGCCAACACCAACCACTGGAGCACAATGCGTATTCAATTAGAGAGACATTACATGTTTCATGCGTTCTTCGCTGTCATAAGTCACAAGGGGAAGTCATCGCTCACATGTCTAAATATACATGCATGACCTTTTAGTCGGATGAGGCCAATCGCCCACGTAGAATAATACAAATACTCTCTCACTCTCACTCACTCTCACTCTCTCTCTCTCACTCTCACTCACTCTCTCTCTCACACCCAACGAGACCTTTGGGAGGGTTCCTGCTGCCATGGCGGACGCGGAGGCTTTCCTGGGGAGGACGGGGTAGGGACCGCCGGCGTGCCAGGGCTCCGGAGAGCGGGCAGCCCGAGACGGCAGCCCGCCCTGGGCACATCCGCGCCCGAGAGGCCCTGTCGCCAGGAGAGGCTCGTGGAAGAGAACGGAGAGGCAGGGCCTCTCTGGGCACATCCGCGCCCGAGAGGCCCTGTCGCCAGGAGAGGCTCGTGGAAGAGAACGGAGAGGCAGGGCCTCTCTGGGCACATCCGCGCCCGAGAGGCCCTGTCGCCAGGAGAGGCTCGTGGAAGAGAACGGAGAGGCAGGCTAAAAAATAGAAATAAAAAAGGTGGAGGGGCGGGGGGGATGTGGTGTCGTTGCGTTTAAATCCTCTCCCAACGCCTCCACATGTTTCAGCAAAGCATAAAAATCATTCACAGGGAAAGAGAAAAGGAAGAAAAAGAATGAGAAATCGAGAAATCGAGAGACAGAGAGACAGAGAGAGAGAAAGTGAGTGGAAAGTGCCATTAGCGGCAAGTTGGCGAGCTCGGGAAATCATAGTGAGCCAGTTCTAATGGGAGTAATGGTTTAAATCCTCATCCATCCATCCATCCACCAGATGAAAGCAGGAACATTTAATCATAAGTTGGGCTGTGAATTCCCTTGTGCCCTGTGTATCTGGTTCTGGTCCCCCCAAAAACAATGGATAGAACAGGAAGAAAAACAACATCTACATCAGGTAGAGCTATTCCAAACAAGTCAGCCATGCCGCTAGTGTAGCATCTCAAGAGAGCTTGAGGCGCTACAATCAAACAAAGGTTTCAAACAGGATTCAATCAATGAAAGGACTGCAGCTCCTCGTTTCACCTCTGACCTCTCAGGCAGCAAACATAAAGGGCTGCTTATGTTCTAATTACAAGTAGAGTTTACTCCAATCCTAGCCCATCATCTCAACCTATAAATCCTGACATTAGCATCTTAAAAAGGTAATTAACAATTTAATTAGCAGTTCAAAAGCCCAAGAGTTGACGTCGGTTGCTGGAGCCGAGCGCCACATTAATAGTTGTGGGGTGTGGACAGTTGGGCAGAACATCTTGGAGCTCTCGGTTGGCGTGTTTTGATAACATCAACTTCAAAAAGCACAAGTTCTGGGGAAGTATATTGAACTTCAAAAAAGATATAAATAGCTTCACTTTTAAAGCATTTAATAAATGCTTTATTGATTTAGTTTATGATTACGCTATATTAAGTTGTGAGATCAGAATGAATGCAAAGCATCACTTCAATTACACTTATTGAGTCAAAGGATAAATGTACCTAATAGCACATTTCACATGAACAATAACTGATTTAAAGATGGCAAATATATTATATTTTTGACCTCTAAAAGTAGTTCATTTAAAAAAAGCTGTACACCAATTAATTTAGAAACAAACAAATATAACTGACCCTTTGTTCAATTACCCAAACAATCAAAACACTATAACCTATATCAACAATACCACTAGCGTTTCCAACGCATTATCCAATCATATTCCATCTCAAATATCTCATAACCTTAGGGTAAAACAGTACTTTATCCAATCAGAATTTAGATGCACTTTGCGTTGCCAACTTAACTTGATTGTATTGATAACATTGTATGGCATTGAAATGGATTAAACTATTATGTGAAAATGGTCATACATTTAGTTATTGAATTTGTGTTATATTATATAATAGATTGCTATTAGAATTATTGATTATTAAGTATTGATTTTCAGACCTAATGCAATACCATTTACATGCCAATCCCAGAATGCTGGGATTTGAAATCCTACTTTCCAATCAATCTTTACTTCAATTTGGAGTAGGTCATTTGAATGCAAATGGTACACATGCATGCATGCTTGAACTTTTGCTTTTGTTTTGCCCACTTAAGGGGTGGGCTTGCTGGCCCATTGCGCTGCATTACAATTAGTCAGCAGGCACCGGTCCTATCCTGGTAATGAAGTGGGAGTCACAGTGGGAGAGGAGACGGACTGACCACTCGTCTGTAGTTCAGCTACCGAGTGGCAGAGAGCAGCAGCTCTGTTGGCAGAACCACACAGAATCAGAACAATTGC
>OOFG01000673.1:0-10743 GCA_900323295.1 Molva molva | reverse complement strand
GACCCTATAGGCTTGGCTTCTTTACCATTCTGCTGATGCCGATACAGACTGAAGATTTACCTGGGTAAATCAGACCCTGTAGGCGTGGCTTATATACCATTATATACCATACCAATATAGACTGAAATTTTACCTGGATTCGAGAGATGCTTCATGAACCACCTCCAGAGTGCTCGTCCGTTTACCTTGTATCTCTGAATTAACCACGTGTTGAACCTTTACCACTCTCCGAGTCATACCTAGCCCCGAAACCACGATACCAGAGTATTAAAATGAAGCTTCATCGTATTTTAAACGGAAAACTAAGGTGTTGAAATTAGCCTAATTTAAAAAAAATCAACGTTTGCAACTAGACCTAATTAAATTAGGTCCAAATGCAAACGTTTAATAAACGGTCACAAAAAGCCGGTGGAAAACTTTCACTTTTAAACTATTTGTGAACGTCTTTTCAACGCAAACCATAGACATAATCTTTTAAAACGCCTTTCAACGGAAAAATTCTCACTAGGTTCCCCCACAACATGTTTTGGAGAGAATGGCTAAAACAAAAGATTTTGCCCTTTTTTTAAAGGGCCCCTCTTATGCCACCAGGTGTGAGTGTGATTAGCCATTACAAGCCGTTTGAACATCTGCCTTTTCCTTTTTCTTAGTGACATCACAAGTGGGAGTGTCCACCTAGATGTATGTTGGATAGATAAGCAACAATTGCTACAGTCCACTTGGTAGGCTGGTAGACTGATCTATCCAGCATACATCTAGGTGGACACTCCCACTTGTGATGTCACTAAGGCACAGGAAAAGGCAAATTTTCAAACGGCTTGTAATGGCTAATCACACTCACACCTGGTGGCATAAGAGGGGCCCTTCAACTGGCATTTTCACACTAACACAGCCATGGTCAGTGTAGAGGTCCCATGAGATTCAATGATGAGCTATTCAAGCCAAAGTAGACTCATTTTGCAGTATCTTGATACAGGCATGATATGGAATATATAGATTTATGATGTCATGTCTTAGTCCCAAGACAAAAAAGATCTGATGAAATGTGGCCTAGAGTGAATTACGTTTCCCTAATACTGGTTTAATAGTGTTTAATCAAGACATTTCCTGTGTGCTTCATGGAACATTACCTATGCTTTCTTGTAAGTATTTTGGTAAGTTATTAGAAGCTAAGTTACATTTCAGCATCCATTATTTGATCTTTAGTCTCATCAGTTGTTTCAGGTGAAGGACGTTCGCAGACTAATCAATATCTTACACACTACATTTTAGTTCAACTCATTCAGTGACATATATCCATCTATTGCAATGAATAGATTTATCAACACTTCATGATCACCATGTCCATATAGCATCAAAGCATCCGTTGATACAGATGTGCTACCACCTAGGCAAAATTGCTTAAAACTTGTAGTTTTAATACCACTAAAATACAATTTATTATTAATTTAAGGAAGCACATTGGAATTTGATCAATCTGAGATCTGAGATTGCGATTCAAGTGATGCATTTAACCTTAAATCCCAAAGAAGAATATCTTTATATCAAAGTGATTTGAGACGGTAGTGCTGGCAGACATGATTTGCTATGGATGATTCATCAGCCTGAGCCTTAGCATTCATTCTTATTGTTGTATTGTTCACGTCAATGGTAGCCTCCGTAACATGTTGGTTGTTGTGGCGTGAATAGCTGAGGATTTCAGTTCAAAGTGTTATTTCAACGCTTGTGTGGTTCATGTTGTGTGCATTGAATACACTATGCAAAACATATTTAAAGATTGATTTGAATGCTTGCATGATTCATGCTTGCATGATTAAAAAATGTGATGCTTTTATAGCAACTGCAAATCAGTGTGCTTCCATTCAGGTGAAAGTGTTTTGTGGATATGGGTACGTGATTTGCATCTAAACTACCTTGTTGAGCGTTGTGTTTTACAGGTGTGTTTACACCTCTTTCACTGAAGGAAAAGTGGAGAATATGTTATTTTTTGTTATGCAAATGACTGGCAGGCAACACAATGCAACTCTACATGGGCGCAAAGCTTGAATATCAGGTCATAAAATATATTCACACTGACCACATTGAGGAAGACTTAACTTCTTCTTTATGGATTCAGAGCCTTCACAAGCAGGTAGAACAAACAAGAAACTTGGTTGATTGCTGTGGGCAGGAAATTAGTCATCACACAGGAAGTGAATTCTGGGATGTTTATTTTGCGTACGGAAGCAGGTGCAAACAAGAACAAGTTGTAAAAGTTATATTTTCACATTATACAGGATCCATTTCAAAGGGTTGATACAAAAACTGTTTTTTTAATGTAAAGTATTACGATTTTGTATACATGAATTAGGCTGTATAAACAAGTGTAAAGCTAAGAAATGACCACAACTTAGATATTTTCCATTGTGATTCCACTTTGTGTATTTAACAGTTCATGAGCAACTAAATCCTTAATGTTGTACTGGATGATTACACCATATTCCCATGGTCTGATGTTTTTTGGCAATTTGGTCTGAAGCAGGAAGTCAATACTCCTTATCTGAACCATCTGATGTCATCCCATGGGGCATCTGATTTCATGTGTATGGCATCGTATGGTGACTTTCATTACAATAGCAGATGTGGCACTTGAGCTAAGTGCGTGCCACTTCTAGAGCAGGATGAAGGCTCTGCTTTGAAGGAAGGTCGTGCATTGCAGACATTTCCACTTCCTCGAATTGTCTTTATTCTCGCGCCTTTTCAGCCTCAAGATTCGTAGCGTCATTAGAGGATGTACCTTTTCACACAACCCACATGGCACATCTCAGAGCGCAATCCAAAAGTGTGGGTTGAGATGTGTCGCAGGCAACCTTTTCAGGGCTAATTTGGTTTCCATCGCCCCGGGGGGAGAGTAAGCAGGTCTATGTTCACCTCCACATGTGGTCCCTGACAGCCTAGTGTTGATCACTTGAGCCATACTCCTGCATGTGTCTGTCTTCATAGGGACCCGGACAAGATTTCCTTCAATAATTAACCACAATGTAACCACTAAATGAACATAAAGATGCACTCTGGTCGGTCGTTTTGGTTGTCGGGTACTTTTGCTTCAAGCTATAGGTAGACCCCTACAGACTCACGTGTCGATAAGTAATAGGCCTACACTGTAATAATTGTTATTATTGTTCATTTTGTGGCTGCACAGACATACACGGGAGATCGACAATGTTGATAATGGTGCAATCTAAAGACTTTTATTAAGATTAAATAATAATCATCCTTTCTTTTCTCCCACATGTATACCTCTGTTAGCCTTTAATAGAAAACTTAAGTGTAAAAAAATGTAGATGTGGCAAGATGACAATGTTTGTCCTAATTATTGTGAAAATATGACAAGAGAAATGTTCTCCAACGTGTTGACTCTAAAGCACGACTAATTGACGGTTCGCTGCTCTGTTAGTTGAATGTTGATGGTTCTGAATGAATCTATCAGGATGTATTAGTTTTATCACTTAACAAGTGAGAAATTGTGTTCCTGCATCATCAAATACCTTGGTATGATTTGATACATTTATATAGTTTGGGGGTTTATTAACATGAATGGTTTCCCTCATTTGGCAGTATAAATATAGCTTTACAGTTAATATGAACTAATTATTAATGCCGGGTATATGTGCAATTAACTACATATAGTTCTTTGTTTTAATCAATAATTAATAGGCTTCATTCAATTTTGTCAATCAAATTCCTTGACAGAAATTTGAATTGGCCTTTCTTGAGGGACAGAAAGAAAGAAAGTAAGAAAGTTCAATATTTATACAATACTTGCTTGGAACAAACGTACACTGAGCAAGCAGTATTTTAATGGGGAAATGAGCGATGGTGTTTACAATATGTTGGGCAATTGCTGTTGTCAAAAAGGGTCACCAGGAGGTTGTCCAAGAGTTACATTCACTGTTCGTTGGATCTGAAACAAGGGTTTCAGATCCTTCCAAGCACTTTGAGCCTGGATGAATGAATTCATCAAACTAAAGCCAAGCCATTAGGGCTTCTACCACAAACTGTTTAGTGAGGCTCATGAGTTAAAATAAATGTTGTTCGTTGTAATGTTGAAGAGGATTTATGATGAAGACTCCTTGATACTAAACTGTAATAAATCTGGCCATTGTTGCAAATGTCTGTTTAGGACCACAATTCCCAGAGGCCATTGCCTCTGGGAAAATATACTCTCTGGTGGCTCATCCATTTCCTTGGAAGAGAAATCGAATTAAAATCAAATGAAACAATGCTTGGTGATGCGGTATTGAGTGGGTATGTGTGGCTATTGTGGCCTTTCCCGGCTGCGTGCCTGTCTGTGAGCCATTCTTCATGTGAAATCAATTCAGTCTCCATGTGATATTAGCCCAGTAGCAACATTTACCACCATTTGTATTGCTAATCTGATGTTTTTATTTAAGTGTGTCAGACAAATAGATATTTCAAATTTTGACATTTGATTATTGATGACTCTGCGGAGGGTGTTTTTGAGTGAAATTATTTTTCAACATGCTCGCCTTGCCCACCGATTCTATTGGATAAATACAAACAGCAGAATGTTTACTACTATTTTACATACAATACATATACTTATGTAATCATCCAAGCATGTTCCATAGCACCACTTATATTAAATGATTTGTATTCTCATAATTCAGAGTATATACTGTGTATAGTATAAGTGAGAGTAGTAGTATATTTGCTGTAAGAAGAACAGCTGTAAATGTATTCTATATCCATCTTATTCTTCACCATTTCAGATGGATTCAGGAGATGGAACATAGCTAGCGAATGCAGTAGAAGAACAGCAGATCATGTTCCATGTTTCATGGCATAACATTGATGTTTCATTTATGAAATAAAAGGAAACATAGGTTCATAAATGAACTTTTTTATGAAAAAATGTTTTCATAGAAATGTATGAAAAAAAGAAGGAAACAATTCTGGGAGGAAAATAAAGTAAAATAAAATAGAAAATATGAAATATGAAATTCTAAAACCCGAAATATAAAAATTAAATATAAAAAATGTGAGGACATTTAGCCCCACTTAGATGACTGATAAAATAAGGTTTAAGGACACAGGATATTGTAACATGAGCAAAGCTAGCGGTGAAGACATCTGAGTCCACAACCAGAACCACAAAGTCTCAGCGAGGAATGTCTATTTGATGACAGTGAGGCTTTGTTTGCATACATTACATCACATACATTACATGACTTCCTCCTGGCTGCTTGTTAAACAACATTCTTTCCGAGGCATTAACAATGTTTCACCCGATTGTCTGCCAGGCTTTGTTGTCATCATTTGCTTTCCTGTTGAGGGGTTTCAATGCGTTTTTAGATGGTTGATATCGTCCCCTGATGAAATACATTCAAGTGGCCATTTGGATATTGTTAGGGAGAAGTTATTCTAACTCATCAAAAGGTATGGACCTTTTGCTTAGAAGGATTTAGTGTGGCCCTCAACATGTGTGTTTATTTTCACAACCGACTGGCAACATCATGGGACTTGTGCTTCTGCCGGGAAAAAAAGTCACCCACGTTTTATCTATTTAAAACGTTTTATTTTTTTTCAAGGATCCCAGTCAATACATGGAGGCTTCTTGTATAGAAACATCTGGAGAATATTTAACTGTTTCTCATCATCTGCTTGGCTCAGAGCCTTTGCTTCCAGGCATGTGAATACGCGAGTGACAACCAAGGTCAGGGCAGCTGAGAATGGCCGAGGTGGAAAAGTCTCCGAGCCACCATTACTCTGATGCCATTTCCCTTTCTAATGAGTCAGCAAGGACCATGGGAAAACACAAACAGAAGTTGATAAAAAAACAACAAACAAGATATTTGTCTATGGCGGTGACAGTGGCAGTACGTATGCTTCTGTTAAAACATTGTTAGAAGTGTGATAAGTTCAATTGGAGGAATCTGTTATAAAAACTTTGTGCTTGAGCCATGGGGATAGGTTGTTGAAAGTTGAACCAGAGAAAAAAATAGTACTACCAAAGACATTTGGGAAGTATTGACCAAAGTTCATAGGTTATATACACATTTAAGAAAATGATTTATGCACCATAGACAAGTTTCACAACTCCTTCAGTAAAAGTGTCAGTGTGGTATCCTTTTTCATTATGTATCAAGTTTATTTTACTTTAAGATAAAGAAACATTTTCTTTAAAAAAAACTATTTTTTTCTTTTAGAAAAGTAACATTTTCTTTAAAATAAAGTTTATTTTTCTTTAAAATAAAGTTTATTTTTCTTTAATATGAAGTTTATTTTTCTCTCAAATAAAGATTAGTTTTCCTCCATACCTTACAGGGGGATAAGTGTTGTTCAGCCTGATCCAGAGTCAGAGACAGAGTAGTCTGGTGTTTCATTTCACCCTGTTAATCAGCTGTTCCCATGGGGATAGAGAGTGAAAAGAGATTTTGGTAGTGTTAAATTACTGTTAAAACGTGGTGGTAATGGCTGAATGAGGCCAGCAGAAGGCATAGGCCTTCCGCTGGCGTAAGAAGGCCTATGACATGACAACTCGAAATTGAGGCTGAAGCGGAGAGCCTACCTTTGGCACGGGCCCACTGGCTCACATCACCCAACAGAAATCAAAGAAATGCTCCAATCCATGTCGCATTGAGTTTGTGGATTTTACCAACTTTTTTTTCAAATGTCCTTTAATCGATCCAATAAATGCCGTAATAATAATAAAAGGCAGGGATTTTTTCGTATTCTGGTAACCTTCCCCGTATCCTGGCACGGACAGTGAATCAATCACAGGAAATCTCTGTCACAATGTTTTTAATCTTTATGATGATCTTTTACGTCCACTCCAGTTTACCAAAGAAGCTGATTTTGTTGCATCCAATCAAGAACTGCTTCTAGTTCGGCCATCGCCGGTCACCACTCCCTGTGGAGCGATGGGGCAGTGGTGGAATCCTTATTTCATGGTTTCCTTTACATCAGTCAAGTCCTTGATCAACACACAACAAGGACCAGAATAAAATGTCCACATGTGAGACGGAATTAAAACAAACAGTAAGATGGAGAACATGCATATGAGTAATGGTGTTTTCTCAAAGGGCGCTACCCAGTAAATCTTAATCTTTCAATGCCAGGAAAAGAACCAAAGGCACACAAGTGCCAAAAATGGATTTAGGGAAAGAAAGTATATCACTCATATGAACTCAACTTTGACATTTCCTATACAAGGGCAGGGACAATAGTGAGATACATTAGCTGAATTTCACTAAGCGGTTGAACAGCAGTAGTATCATTTCGATGTTAAGGCAAGTCAAGTCAATTTTATTTGTATAGCCCATAATCACAGTTACATTCTCAAAGGGCTAGTTATGATTTGTTTCTAAAGAAAATTGCCACACTTACCACAAATGAATACATTAGTGACTCTCCTTCATTGGTTTTAGCCTCCAACCCAGTTTACACTAAAAGGTATAAAGTATTTTTTTGGCCAACTCAAAGTGCCATCAAAATAAATTGTATCAATGTTATTTTAATAAACCGTTTATTTTGTTGGTGGAATTTGTGTCTGTGTACTACTCATCTTAATGTAACATATATTGTGAATTATTCAAACTAACCACTATGAGTGAGCCACACACACATGCATGTATGTATGAAATAAACAAGTGAAGTGATTTTGGCGCCAAGATACTGTATGTGTTCAATACAGCCTCCATTAAATAAGCAGGTTTGATTGGGGCCAACTGTAGCCTTTTGGTGAAGGAAGTGTTCAAATAAATAGGCCGATGTTGCTTGGCTTCAATGATGAAGGAGGCACTTGTCTTCATCACACATTTAATACTCCAATGGCCCTCTCTTGCTCTGCCTGCATTACAATGAAAGAGAATAACATGCATCTTCTTGGGCTTAGGGCCAGCAACACCGTTTACCATCAAAAGATTGTGCATCTGCAAAGCAGAGTCAACCTTGAACACGTTGGGTTAAGGGAGGGAAATTAGACTTGGTAAACACTTCCACACTGGCTCTTATCTATATTTATATTGAGAATTTGTATTTGAAGAGGAGAAGTTGGCCGAAGTTTTATTTAGAGAAACAACAACTTGGAACCTTTAATTCTATCAAATTAGAACTAGAATTCTATCATCTTTATATTCGCTGTATCATAGCTTCACGTGTGGCAGGTAAAATTGAAGACTGAATAATAATAATAAAGCCTTTCAATACAGATCCTATTTTGCTGTACTACTCGCTTGCATAACCATTCCAGAGCAGCTTGCTAAGGCTCTACAGACCACGGCTGGAAAGGCTGTGAGTATCTGATTACTGCTGCCTGCTTGTATATAAATCTAAATGTTTGAAAAATGCTCATTTTTTTGTTTTTAGACAAATAGTACCAGTAAGTCCTGCAGCTTTCTCAATCGCTTTCTTAAGTTGATTGAAAAAAAGATGACCACGCATGGGATCAGAATGTAACAATATCAGAATACCAAATCCATTGATTGTCATCGTCATCATCATCAATATTTTATTATTATTATTCACTGCACGCCACTGTCCTTTCATGTGGGGTTAACCAGCGACGCCTAACAACGGGTCAGCAATGGTAACCGTCCATATGAAGAAGATGAAAATTCGGGGGGGAAAGCCCAAGGAAGCGATACCGCAGCCGAACTGACAGGAACAGCGAGGAGCCGACCGTACGCTCCTCGTCAATACTATTAATAACTTGACTCTCCCGTGCCTGGGGGAACAGGAGCCTGCGGTCGTTTCTTCAGACCCCAACATCCAGCGACCCCAAGCTACGTCTGAGCCGTACCGTAAAAAACAACAACAGGCCATCCGATTGAAAACTAGCGGCCCCATCGAGACACGCAACGTGTTAACAGTGAGAGAAGGCAAACGTGTTTACTCACTCGTCCATTGTGTTGCTTGTTATTTAGGAAGACGGCGATGACGACAACTAAGGAATCTGTGAGAGTGAGCCAAAGCCTGGAGTACTTCATCTCTCTAGTGGATTTCTACTGTTAGCCGCTAATACATCCCTGCTGCCGCTCCCGCTCTCAACCACAAGCAGGCTTGGATCACACGCACACATTATCACAACAACATAACATCACCGTCGCAGCAGTAGGGAACTCAAAACAGTTGATTCTTGTAGAAAAGATACTTAATTGTCTTTTTGCAATCTTTACTTTGTTGCTTTGAAGGTGTAATAATCGAATGTTATGAACCATTGTGTGCAGTTCATAACATTTCCTAATGGCAATGAATGGTTAAACCCACTTTAAACAACCTATCATAACACCTGTTTCACTCCGAAGTCTGCAATCTACCTGTTTGTGTCATTGAGAAAGATAACCCATACCATCACTGTTAGTCACTTTGGATAACAACAACATGAATGACTATAATATGTCATATATAACAATAAATAATAAACTGCTCCATCTCTTCTACAGAGATTTATATTTATAGCTTTTGTATCCGTTCTCCAACCTAATGGAGAAGATGGACCAGAAGATGCAGTCTGGTACTGTCCTCCTCCTGAGGTTGTGTTGACCTACCCAAAGTTCTCCGTTCTCCCTCAGGTTAGATCTTTTCAAAACATTCCAGCAACACGGTTTGAGTTTTTTTATCATAAGGCAATTGAGAAGTACCTCCCCAGTTTGGTTATTTTCTCATTGTCAAAGCCCTGCCGTCAATCCTTCCCCACTTCAACTAAAAAGGTTTGTCTTTTGTGTCTGTGCCGGTGGAAAGGTCAGCGGAAAATTCTGCCAACACATTCGACCACAAGTGATCCACTAATCTGCAGCTGAGGTACCACAGCCAAGTCTTTTTCATAACGGTGATCTTCAAAATCAGGATACATTCTTTCTGCTTTAGATCACATTTCACTATACATTATTCTAACTCTGTAAGCCTCCAGCTCCACTTTTCAAACTCAGATGATTTCACCAAGGGACCGTTTGTAGACCGAGGTGGGACCTCTATGACGGCGACTGATGAAGATTTAACTGTGAAGCACTGAGTTCAAAAGAGAGCTGGAGAAGCACCAGAGAGCGAGAGACCAGAGGAAAAGAGAGACCGGAGAGGGAGAGAGACCAGAAAGAGAGAGAGTCCAGAGAGGGAGAGAGAGAGAGAGAGAGAGAGAGAGAGACACACACACACACACCAGAGAGCGAGCTGGAGTGAGACCAGAGAAAGAGAGAGGGACGTCAGAGATGGAGAGAGAGATAGAGAACAAGAGAGAGATGCCAGAGAGAGAGCTAGAGAAAAAGAAAGAGAGACACCAACCCAGGCACAGAGATCAGTGGCTTCCATGAGTCCCCTCTCTGTTTAGACTGTGGAATGACTTCTTCCATCCCTTTCTACTACAGTGCGCTGTGCTGTGCATATATGCTTTCCAGAGGTCCGGTCCAGACAGGAGGGCAGTTCAGCAGTCTCCACTCACCTCCCTGTGAGTTGAAAACCTGGATGGAAACTAGTCCCCTAATGAAGAATGAGAGCCACAGAAGTGAGTCAATGTTGGACTCTGGCCATATGTCTTGTTTTGATTGACCTAACCTTTATTTACACAGGGTCATGTTTTTTTTGGTGGTTTTTATAAGAAGTGCGCTTAACATTCACGCCTGTGGAGGCGAGGGGAAACCGCAGCACCAGGTGGAAGAACACGTGAACATGGAGAGAGCATGTTAACTTAACGCAGAAAGGCCCCACTAAGGTCCTCCTCGCTGGGAGGTAAATACTAGCAGTTTT
>OOFG01000670.1:0-11641 GCA_900323295.1 Molva molva | reverse complement strand
TGAGAAGCTCAGCCATCCGTGAGGAACTCGGAGTAGAGCCGCTGCTCCTTCACGTAGAAAGGAGTCAGTTGAGGTGGATTGGGCATCTGGTAAGGATGCCCCCTGGGCGCCTCCCTTGGGAGGTGTTTCAGGCACGTCCAGTGGGGAGGAGGCCTCGGGGAAGACCCAGGACTAGGTGGAGAGATTATATCTCAACACTGGCCTGGGAACGCCTCGGGATCCCCCCGTCAGAGCTGGTCAATGTGGCCCGGGAAAGGGAAGTCTGGGGTCCCCTGCTAGAGCTGCTGCCCCCGCGACCCGACCCCGGATAAGCGGATGATAATGATGATGATGATGATACTTCGCTAGCAAGCAGCTGGCGCTAGGCTAACTGTAACGTTGATGTGAACAGATGTGGGATGTTTTGCTGCTTGATAAATAGGCTCTTGATTCTCACCATGCAATGAATAGTGACTCAGACCTTTTCCAAGTTACAGTAGGTCATTGTTTGTCACCACCTTTGACACCTAAGCAAGACAACCAACACGTTATATTTTAACATGGCAGTGCCGGTGTGTCTGTGGATTTGAGTGTGCCTCTCCTACGTTTTGGCGGCAGAGCAATGAATGCACACAGAAAGGCAGGGCTGGGAAATGCTCACGAAGCATAGACTGAATACAGCTTCCGCTCTTATGTCATTTTAAATGTAACTCTGAATATCTGCAGTGGCCTGCAGTCTGTTAGTAATGTTTTGCCTGTCAGTTATGTAGGCTAACCTCTACATTGTATTTTTTCTGTTTGCAGCATTGTAAACGACATCAACTGACTTGTTGACAACCATTGTAAAGGTATGACTTATAACTGATTATCCAATGTCCGTTGCACATAAATACCTATCAGTCAGTAACCATTTGTGATAAAACTGTCCAACACATACATTTTCAATGAACCGAATACTGATATTTTTACAGACACAAATTCATGACATATAGACCTGAGGTGGAAAGAAGACATGGAACAACACATTTGTGAAACAATAACGCCTAAACTGGCAATCTCTGACTTTTAGAAAATGAATTGGCATTGCAAAGCATATGATTTTGCAACACAAAGAAGGTCAGAATTGTTGAAACATTATAGACTAAAACATGGACACTGTGGTCGAAACCAGTCCGTACCATGTCTACATTCTGATTGTCCTTGCTCTTTCAAGACCTGGAGTGCATTGCGTACCCATTTGTCTCGATATCATATGCAATCTACAGCATCAAATCAGCTAAGATCATTTACATGTCTTGTCAGCCAATCATGTGGTTTCCAAACAGAGAGGCAATATTTTGAGCACCTTGGAAGTCATCTTAGAAAATTTGAAACTGTTAGTTGTGTATTTCAAGATTGTGATCACACCACAAACATATATGGAACATTTTTCTCTCACAAAAGCAAAAAACATACTCCTCATACACATGAAGATATCAAGGGGTCAGTTTTTCAGGATAATCAATGGCAGTTATCTGGCGAAGATGAGGAAAATTAAAGCAACTTTGATTCTGTCTTTGTGGAAGAAGATGTAAGAAAGGCAATTAGTGACAGATTTGGATGTCTCTTTCTTAAATTGGAAAGCATTTTCAATGTCTCCAACACATGTTTGAATGACATCATAGAAGAGCTTCATTTCATTACTTCCACTGCTTCAGGTCCAGTTATTAAAGAGATTTTACTAAGCACTTTGCAAAAGCATGGCTGCAATATTGATGATTCTGTGGTTTCAGAACTGGTGACAAATATTTGCCAGCAAAACCCTGTAAGTTCAGCTTTGGCCGCAGATGGGCCTTTAAGCACATCCTACAAAAGAAGCATCTTCTTGAAGGAACACTTTTCTATCATAGAACCTGTTGACTACGTTCTTGATGACAAGGAGCACAAAACCTTTCAGTATGTGCCAATTTTGCCTATGCTTTCTCTTCTTTTGGACAAAAAAGACATCCAAGATAAGCTCTTCCATAGCAGGACACATTCTGAAGCATGGTATAGGTCATTTCATGATTGGTCACACTTCAGAGACAATCAGTTCTTATCTACAGATGATACAAAATTGTCACTAATACTTTACGTTGATGATTTTGAAGTTTGTAATCCACTAGGGACGTCACGCAAGAAGGACAAGATCACAGCTGTGTATTGGGTATTGGGAGATATCCCTGCTACTTTGAGATCTACACTCTCCTCTATTTTTCTTGCTGTCCTTTGCAAGGCAGATGATGTGAAACGGTATGGATACCCTAAAGTGCTAGAACTTTTGCTCAGAGATTTGAAGATTTTGGAGGACGAAGGGGTTTTTGTTCCATGTTTGGATAAAAACCTCAAAGGCACTGCATTCTGTGTGGCTGCTGACAATCTTGGAGCTCATTCAATTGGGGGGTTTGTCGAAAGCTTTTCTGCATCATATTATTGCCGCTTTTGTACAGCAGAATGTTCTCAGGTTCAAAGTCATGAAGTTAGTACAGGAATATTCCCTCTTAGAACAAAGCATGACCACAGTCTGCATGTTGAAAAGGCATTGAACGACTCTACACAAGCCCATTGTTTTGGAGTAAAATCGCAGTGTGCCATCTCCGACATACTTAGTTTTTTTCATGCCATCTCTGGTTACCCTCCAGATGTTATGCATGACTTGCTTGAGGGAATAGTACCACTGGAACTTGCTCTATGTCTGAAGATTCTTATCAAGAAGTTTTTCTCTCTTGTTAAATCATTCTATCAGACAGTTTCCCTACAAATGGTCTGACAAAACAAACTGCCCTCAAGCTGTTCCACTGGACTTAGCCTCACGAAGAAGCATAGGAGGCAACGCACATGAGAACTGGTGTTTGTTGCGGATGTTGCCCTTCATGGTTGGCAGAAAAGTACCAGAAGATAAAGACATTGTTGAGCTTGTTATGGCTCCAGTTCATACACACTACACGATTGGTTGCCTTGACAGTAAGATTGGTGAGCACCGGTACAGATTTATGGAAGTGTTCCCAGAAACAAGAATTATTCCCAAGCACCATTTTCTCGAGCACTATCCATGGCTCATAACAGCCTTTGGACCTGTAGTGGCTTTGTGGACCATGAGGTTTGAAGGGAAACACAGCTTTTTCAAGAAGATTGTGCGACAGACTGGTTCCTTTCGAAATATCTTAATGACGATGGCTAAGAAACATCAGTCCATGACTGCATACAATCTCCACGACTCAAACTTTCTGAAGCCAACGCTGTCGGTTTCAAAAATTTCCAGAGTTGCTGTTGAAGTTCTGAGAGAGGATATTAAAGAGTCCATTGCAAGGATGTTTCCCAATGAATTGTCTGTAAACATGGCAAATAAGGTGTCAATTCTGGGCACTGACTATTCTGTTGGGATGCTGTTACCTTTTGGACAAACTGGAGGATTGCCTGATTTTGCTGAAATAATTCAGATTATCATTGTGCACGAAGCCCCATTTTTTGTGCATGGTATGATGAACATTTCATTTTGAAGTAGAATACACAAGAAGGATAGAAGTCCTTGAACAAACACAGCTGGCTGATGTGTATCCCTTGGCAGCATACAAAGTCGCAGGCAGACAACTGGTGTCTCTAAAACACTTGATTTGCGCATCAGAATATGTAATTGCACACAAATCATTTGATGTGGCAGTATTACCCTTAAATGTTGAATTAAAAAAACTTCTAAATGTTTCTGAAAGGGCACATTTGAGCTTGTTGACTGGCCTACTACATTGTTGTAGTCAGGAGTAACCCAACATGTCTGATTTCTGACTTAACATAGGATTCAAGGGAGATAATTTCATTATTTAACTCCAATTCTATGAACAATTCAGTCTATTTCAATCAATTTTGTTTTTCCTATCACAGCTTGCTGTGATAGCGGATTCTTGCCGATTGGATCCTTGGCCTCTACACTTTGAGATACCCAAGTTTTCACGCGATGTGGAGTTGATTCTGCAAGAGGCAAACAAACATTACCATATGAATGGTACATTATTCGATGACACAAGGGTGAAGGCAGCTATTAGGCAGAATTTGTCTGATGCAATCTTCCAATATACAGCTTATCCTACGGATCTCCACATACTACAAGTTGTTGAAGCGCATGTGAATAAGTTTCCATGTCTCAAGGAGCATGGATCCTTCTCAGGGATGTATGGCTGGCAACAAAGTCTGAAAACAAGGATGAGCAATTTCCGTAGAATGCTGAAAAGCTGCAAGGTATCCTGCCCGGAAATTGAAGTGAATTATTTAAAAAGGAGAGATTCAACAAACCAGCACCCAGCAAAAAACATAAAAAGACCAAGAAGGGCAGAAGTAAATTATCTTCCTCCTTATCCTGTGGGAGAAACACAGGAGACTTTGGAAAAAGAGAGGCTTGACTTGCTTTATGAAGTGAAGAAGAAGCATAACGAAAGAACCATTTCTGCAAAAATGGCCAAGACATTTGCAGTTCGTAGGCTTGAAGTTGTCCATGATGGTCCGTCTGTCCAGGATTTTATGGAGAGATGGCCTGCCTTGTTCCGAGAGGATCAAGTAAGAAAGCTCAATCTGTTTATGTCTAGTATGAATGTCTTGTTTCCATTTCAGTTTGTTTCTGTTTGTTGTTATCAATCCATGCACAAATTCTAAAATGATTTATTTGGGAGCACTGTGCTTTTTCTATTTTTTTAGATGAAAGAGGAGTTCAGAAGAATTACAACCATTCCACTTGAGCCGACATTCCTGAGTTAACTTGATAGTTACACACCACAGCTTCTCCGAGTGATGAGAACCAAGGGAGGAGTGGCTGGAACCAAGATTTGGCCTATATTGGATACTCTTTGCCAGGTACCTTTAGTCTCATCACACTGTTCATTCATTTATATTTACATAGTGTAACACTTACTCCGCTACCAGTGAAAAGTTTGGAGACACCTACTCATACAGTATGGGTCTTTTATTTTTCTGATTATTCTGACCTTGTAGAATAAAAATGAAAACTCGACACTTTGAGCTGCATATTTATTTAGTAAGCAACAATTATTTACAAAGGAAAATGTTTAATATAGGCTTTTCACAGTAGCCATCATTTGCTGTGATGGCAGTTCCTATACATGTTAGATTGCACTTAGTTTATTAAGCGTTTCTTATGCGTTATGGTTTGTATATTATACAATTGTAAATAAAAATTTAGCTGCAAGCAGCAATGGGGGGGGCTAGCAGCGTGGCAGGCCAGACAGGCAGGGTAACACGGTAGTACCATCTGAACTCGGCTTGGCCCAAGGATTCCAACGACACCTCGTTTGTGAAAATCGGATGAGCGGGTCAAATGTGACAAACATGGCATGAGGGGTTCTATGGGCTGCCATAGACTCCCATGGCAGAATAATAATAATAGGAAAATTGACTAAAACAATGGGTGTCTCGCAGCTTCGCTGCTTGACCCCCAATAAGAAAATTACAATTTGTTTATTTTCATTAGGCTTTTGATTGAATTGACATTGTTGTTTATTATTGCTATTCCCCTTAATGTAGTAGTACGCTAACTTTTTTAATTGTTTACTGTTAAATGTAACTATTGTATTGTTGTTAATTGTATGTCACTTTGGACAAAAGTGAAAAATCCCATAACCATAACCATAACATGTTGAGCACCTGTTGAATGCTTTTTGCTCGCTCATGTTTAATGGAGGTTTAGTGTAGGGGGCCATCGTGGGAATCTGGTTATGATTATGCGAATAGTGAATCATGAAGATAAAAGGAGGCTACTTTGAAAAATCAGATTGATCAAACATACTTTGTTTTTGTCTGTTAAAAATCTGAAAACGTGTTACATTCTTCAAGTATTGAATTCTTCAAAATAGCCTCTATTTACTTTCATGGCTGCGTCGGACACTATTGGCATCATCATAACCAGCTTTTTGAGATGGTCATCTAGAATGCTTCTCAATTAACATGAATAAAAAAAAAGGGCCAACAAGTGCTCAACATGTGTAGGAACTTCTTCAGGATTGTAAGAATATCATTCCCAGTCTCTAAATAAGGTTGGTTGGAAGAATGCCAGTAGTGTGAGATGATGTCATCACAGCAAATGTTGGCTGCTTTGAGGAGCCTAACATAAAACAATTTGCTCTGTTTCGTCTGTTCACTGCATAACCCTATGTGTGTAAGGTCTGTCCAAACTTTTGACTGGTATGTTTTATTATGGCATGTACAAATGTGCAACCAATGTGTCTCCTAACAGCTCCATAGTATCGACCAACAAAGAGATGCAGTCATCTGCAGCCTCATAGAGTACTTTGGAGAAAGCAACGATGAGCTGTTTCTCAAATGCCAGGTATACCCATTTGTAATGATATGGTTTTTTTTGTTGACATATTAGGCAGCCATTCCTTCTATCTTGTCTATAGAGTGCTCTGGGTATTTGATACTGTCAGAAAACAAATGTGGGGGGTATTCTAAGTACATGGTTTAGTGCCAAATGTAAGTTACTTATTCTCAGTTATCTTACCAAGGTTTGGCACTGAACCATGTACTTGGAATACCCCTTGTTGTACCATGGATAGTGGAGTATCTCCTTTGTTAATGTAATGTTGTTGTGTTGTGTTTTTCTTTAATCAAGGACAATGACAGAAGCTGCCAGTCTCAAACCATGAAGATCCTCCTGGTCTACTCCCAAGATGATCCAGTGGATCCAGTGGATGTTGCACTTGTAATCGATGGCGCTGAAGTGCTCACTAAATGTGGTAACAAAACAAAGGCATGTACTGTATACTGCTGATGGGACTGATGTATGCCTTGAACCTTCAGTACCCTTCTAAACTAAAGAATACCTTTGATATTTTTCAGAAGGTATTTCTTGAGCTTGACCCAAAGAGGCTTCTTAACAAAGTGCAAACACTAAAAAACAAATTACTGGCATGATTATGATACTTGATGGGGGGGGTGGTGGTGGGATGAAAAAAAAAAAAAAGATTAGGTTCTTGCATGTTATGGTGTTGCACAAACACTGAGCTTTTTTTTTCCTTCTGTTTTACTGGAATTGAGTTACCGTTGTAAGCAATGTATGTATGTAAATCCTTACTTGGTTAATAAAACCAGTCGTTATTTAAATTGTGTGGTGTCATATTATTACACTATTGAAATGTGTTATATAAATTCACATTGAAAAAATTAGAAGCATGTTAGGTTTGAGAACAGGAAAAGATTAGTAGACAAAACCTAATTTTTAAGGATTCATTTGCATTCAGAAAGCTAGAAAAATGTATGTAGAAAATTTTCGTAAGCTTTACATAATATATTATAGTAAAGGACATTTGGAAAATCTGTGTAATCGAGGAAAAAATTGACCTAAAAAATCTTCGTAAGCTTTACGTAATATATTATAGTAAAGGACATTTGGAAAATCGGTGTAATTGAAGGTTAAAATGTACCTAAAAAAAGTAGGTGGAAATTGTTGGCACAATTTTTTTATGTAAATACGGTCAGTTATTTTTTAGTGTAGGCAAAATTCCATGTTTTCTGTATTACCTCCTATCCATCTTTTTATCTTATTTTAGTTTATTATTCAGTGATGCTATGTCCTTTATGTAATAATATGGGGAAACACGTAATTCTGTCCTATCGCTCTTATACATACTAACAGATTGTCCAGAAATAAAGAATCATATCTTAGGTATGTCTTTTGGTATATAATTCTGTGAAGTTTAATCTAGACAACTCATATGTGCTAATACATGGTGATACTTTATAGTACAATATAAGCAATAACGAAAGACCACCAAGAATATACAAACTGGTTTTACTGGCCATGCTGACATACTCTTCTGTATGTCCTTGGCTTTCTTAGAACCTCTAACATTAGAATGTGACTCATATATTTCAGATATACTGTTAGTTCTGGTAGATGTGAATTAATGCTTGCTTTTCAAGCCATCCTAACAGAACAGCCATATCACCATTAAGGGCTCTCTACTGACCAAATAATTACAGTGATGATGAGAACCATCAGTGAAATGCCAGTGTAATATCCATATCAATTAATTCAATGAATAATAAACTAAAGCAGCAAACATTTATCAAGTGAAACATATTTTTAGTTTAGTGAAATTAAACATAAAATATGCAAATAAACCAACACTGGCCACACACTGTAAAAAACAGTGTTGTAAAAAAAAAAGCACTTTGACTCTAATTCGTAAACTGACTTCCTGAACAGTGGCAAAAAGCACAAACAACATGTCTATAAAATCATGTCTAATGTAGTTTCATCAACTGGCATGAACAACTACCCAGATCACTGCGGAAAATGTATTTAAGTAGCTACAGTAACTAAAGCCTTTAGTGCCTCAACATATCTGTGAAAGCACTGAACACATGGACAATGGACACAAGTATGAAACTTGAGATACTACTAAACTGAACTTGAGATACTACTGTACATATCAAAACATGCTAGAGATGCTCATGTTAATTCCTTTAGCATTGTGTTTGAACAATGACCTTATATTATGTCCATGGCAAAGAGGTTAGCAGAATTCTCTATTCGGAAGGGTAGGAGCTATATGTATGAGGAACCTCAATGATGGCTCCGCACGTATGTGCAACTAGCCTGGGAACCAGACGAATCTCGCGAGCTCATGTTTCATTTGCTCTGCAGATGAGGTCTGGCTCCCCTCCCATACAAAAAGATTTCTGCCTGGTATGAGTTTGTAAATACAAATAGTATTTGTATTTGATTCGTTATTTGTTGAGGCATCAAAACTATTTGTATTTGTATTTGAATAAAAGTGGAAATACGAAATAGGCGTAAATAAGGCGAAATAATCTTGTTTTTGTGCATTCTTCTTATTTTAGGATATTAAAGTGTTAATATAAGTGTTCTTCAATAAACTATTATAATAATTATTAACACTTAAAGGTAGGAAAGGCAATGTTTTGTCCAATCATTGCAAGGTACAACCTATCCTTCCTTTAAATGTAATATTGGTTTATGGTTTTCATAAACCCAGCATTAAACATGTATAACCATAAACATAATTGAAAAGAAAATCATTTTAAAACGAACATTCAGTTCCTAATCCAGACTCAAACCAATAAACTAAACTCTGAACTAATAAATGACTGAACATTGTGACCCCCGCCACCACCCGCCCTGATTGGAGGACGCTGAACAGACAGAATATAAACAAACAAAAAAATCGTTACAATTTAAAACTGTTCTCTCTGAAGAACCGTATGCGAAGAACTAAACCTTAATTAACCCCTGACTGAGAGATCTGGCGGAACATTTTATATATAGTTATCGATACTATTATAAACTGAAAGATACAGCCTTGTTTGCCAAAATACAACCTTAACAAAAATGTTGTTAAAATTATTATTTGTTATTTATTTATTATTTTTTAAGTTTTTATTATTTAAGTTTATATATATATATTTTTAAGCATTTATGTAACATTATTTTATATTTGTAAGCAAAGGTTAGTAAGAAATGGGCACCAACAAATCCTCTTGTTGTTAGTAAATACAGTACCTTCAGGAAGTATTCATACCCCTTTTTTCACCAAATAATGTCTAAATCAAACAAGAATTAAAACAAGAAAAAACAAAGTTCACTGGGAAGTCTGGAGTGGTGGGGAGACACAACATCTCCTGCTGTGCTAAACAGACGCTCAGAGGAGACACTTGTTGGGGGACAGGTGAGGTATTTCACTGCCACATGAGCCAGAGCTGGCTGTGTCATCATGTTGACCAGAAGGTCACTGCAGGATCTGAGATCAGTCATCTGTGCTGGCCTCAGCTAAGTAGCTCTCAACTATGTTGATGGAGGTCACAGCACCAGATGAGGCTGACTTGGCCTTTGGCTTTGCAAGTTTTGCATAGCCCCCCAAAAGAGGCTTTTTTGCTCACTGGTCTCATCTGAGGATGGATTGCCAGTGGCAGCTTCAGGTACCCCAGAAACATCATCCATGTTTGGCCGGCTCAACTCTCTATCCACCTCTGAAGCCACACCTGCCTTGAGTCTGTCAAACTCTGATGGACAAAATACTCAACAGAAAATTTCCCTCCAACATCATCTTGCCATTATTTCACAAGGCCCTGGAGGTGATGCTGTGTGATCCACATTAATAACCTCCATGTTGAGAAGTGCTGTCACATGTTTGTGCACTACTATCCCTTGTGCACTCTGTTTGCGTTCTATCCAGCCGGTGAGAGAGAGATATGCATTTGTTGAAAGTCGTCCAGATGAATGTTGTCCAGATGTCTGATGTGCAGTGCACTACTTTCCCTTCCATTTTGAAGAGGGATTCCTTTATCTTTGTTTTCACATCTTGGTAAAGTTGTGGTACAATCTTACGAGAAAAGTGCCAACGAGATGGTAGTTGGTAGCGAGGTGCAACCACATTGAGAAGCTTGCGAAAACCTTTATTCTCCACTACTGAGTAGGGCATCAGGTCCACGCAAATCATTTCTCACATTGAGTCTGTTATTTGCTTTGCTGTAGGGTGGTTGGTGGGTAAACCTGTTTTGCATTAAAAGCAGCTAAGATAGGTGATTGAGTGACTTGCAGGGATAGGACATGGCTTTGTTTTTGATGTGATACTTGTAGGGGGTTGGGTGGATACCAGGGTAGGATGCTTGAAATGCAAGTGATTGTGCGTTGAAGATGTTGACAGAGCAATGGGATAGGGGGTGGGGACAGCAAATGAGTGGTCAAAATTAGACAACGGAGCTAACAATGGAGCTAAATATGTAATGTGTATCGGCCAAATTAGAGGGCTAACAGGCAAAGGCTAGCCTAATCTCCTCCCGGTCAAACAAACTCCGCTTCACATATTGCAGGTTCCAACAGGAAAACAAAACAGAAGTAATGTTATTATAAACTACCTCAGCAAACCGGTTAAGGTAAAAAGAAAATTGATCAAAAACAAAATAGTGGCGTAGCAATGTACTACGTTTTGCTTATGTTTTCATAAGCCTGCGCTGCACCTTTTCAGTCTGAAGTAAATCTGTGCCATCGGGTTTTGAAAATAAAAACCCATTGAATTATAAGCACTGAATATTTATGCATTGAAATAACGTATCTGAATTTTTTGCCTCTGAATTTAACTCTTTACATTTTCAATAAATCATATTCACCTTTATTTTTCAATGTTAAAAAATTCAACGTTAAAAAATTCAACCTGCCAAAGTCAGCCTCAAAATTCAATGTACGAAATTCAGCGTTAACATCCGGGGACCCAAGGAAGAGCAATCGATCCTAGATGCTAGATCGCGGTCAAGCAAGGAGAGCAAGTGGGCGCGTCACTCGTTGGATACCTGACTCTCACGTGGGAGGGCAAAGCAGATTTACTTGATATTTTAGCCATGTCCAACGGCAACAGCAGCAATAATGGTGCT
This sequence comes from Molva molva, assembly GCA_900323295.1. Lineage (NCBI taxonomy): Eukaryota > Metazoa > Chordata > Actinopteri > Gadiformes > Lotidae > Molva > Molva molva. The sequence continues at coordinate 247 of OOFG01000670.1, read as the reverse complement.
TCGGTGAGTACATTTTTCTATATATATGCCATTAGTGTGGTTTGTTTCTGTAAGATTCAGCAATGGACAATACTAACGGGCACTTGTACATAGTGTCACGTGGTTTGTTGTCCAGTACAACCCGTATGGATAAGAAGGACGTCGAATTGAAAAATGCGGTCCATTGACCGCAATAAACCCTCGGCTCATCTGTTAGCTGCAACATAGTAATTTTCCCATGGGCATAATAAAAGTATATATATTATAT
>OOFG01000662.1:0-16627 GCA_900323295.1 Molva molva | reverse complement strand
TAATTGCTCCCACAGTTGATTTCTTCACACCAAGCTGCTTACCTATTGCAGATTCAGACTTCCCAGCCTGGTGCAGGTCTACAATTGTGTTTCTGGTGTCCTTTGACAGCTCTTTGGTCTTGGCCATAGTGGAGTTTGGAGTGTGACTGTTTGAGGTTGTGGACAGGTGTCTTTTATACTGATAAGGAGTTCAAACAGGTTCCATTAATACAGGTAACGAGTGGAGGACAGAGGAGCCTCTTAAAGAAGAAGTTACAGGTCTGTGACAGCCAGAAATCTTGCTGGTTTGTAGGTGACCAAATACTTATTTTCCACCATAATTTGCAAATAAATTCTTAAAAAATCAGACAATGTGATTTTCTGGATTTTTTTTTCCATTTTGTCTCTCATAGCTGAGGTTTACCTATGATGAAAATTACAGGCCTCTCTCGTCTTTTTAAGTGGGAGAACTTGCACAATTGGTGGCTGACTAAATACTTTTTTGCCCCACTGTATATGTAATTGCCATACAGGTTAGAACATTGTCTTCATTTTTGAAAGTTACGATTAATATTTCCACGACAAAATCATAACACTACATTTGGCAAGTAAGCCTACTAACTGATAAAAACAATAATATGTTTCCATAATAAACGAAGTTCAGTGCTCACAATTCAGTCATTCTGCGTATTTGAATATTCTACAATTATCCCCCCAAACCAAAATGGTACGCTCCCCGGGAACAGCCCTACAAACGCACAATGGTAGGGCCGGCCCTCGCTTGCGCTGAGAAATAAAAAGGAGGTTCCGGTAACCGCAAACAGTTTCTTTTGTATTTAATTTTAACATGTCTTAATTAATGCACTGATTATTTGTATTTCTTTGCTGGTACATTAAAGCTAAGTTTAGGCACAAACTGAGTGTACTAACTAGTGAATGTACAGAGAAAGGGACATTCCACTTAAAAAATACACAACAAACAAACAATTTTTTGAACTCGCACAAATGCTCCCAATAATATTTTGAGGTCGCGCAGATTACACTTCTGTAGAAAAGGTGAGCAAAACGGTCAAAATCTCAAGCCCTTGGGTGCTCCGGTGGCTCACCGGGTAGAGCGCGTACCATTAAGGCTCAGTCCTTACGGCAGCAACCCGGGTTCGATTCCTGCCCGTGGTCATTTGCTGCGTCTCCTGTCTAACTCACTGTATCTTTTAATAATAATAATTCAAGCCCCAGCATTATACTGATTTCCATTCATATTAAAAGACCAGAGTCTCTCTAAGCCAGAAATACCCACAAAGTGTTCATGAACAAACCATTGTTAATGTGACATTTTCTCACTGGCTAAAAGGTACAGCTGAGATAAGAGGTTTAACTTCAGCCTCTTTCTAATTCATAGTGTCTGTTTACACAGTCACTGAAAGAAATATGTCCTTTTTCAACAAGCTATTTTGTTCTGCAAGCAAATATCTTCAAACTAAAATCATGGCTGTGCGCTTCTACCTTAACCTTTTTAATTATATAGTTATAGGAACGAATAATGACAAATCAAGTTGTTGAGAACTCTAGCCATACTCTGCATGCATGGCAATGCGTCTCAGACTCAAGAACGCACCTTTTTGTATTTAGTGTTTAGTGCCTATATATCATGCAGTTTGAGAGACCTATTCGTTAGGTTGACATATATACAGACAGAACAGAGCTATATCTCACATGGGTGCTATCATGATTGATGTCCTTTGTTTCCAGCGCTTCTATCTGGAGGGTTTGTGTAGCGGTTCTGGTGACCTTGGTTCGCAGGACAACCTGCATTGCCGTTGCCTTCGTGGGCATTTCATCTTCTTTTATCCCGCGCGACTCTTTTTTTATCTCGCAAGCATGGGCACTCGCTTCCTTTGTCCTGCAAGTTTTTTTTTGCACGATTGGGGTGAACCACTAACATCACTTTCTTGCCAATTATGATGGTAAAGCACACTCTAGAGTCTAATATTGTGATTATACCATAGTTGCAAGCAATATAAAATATGTAATCAACATATAGTCATATTGTGGGGTAATAAGTAAAAATGTAATGTTTCCCTGGAAATACAAGGGGTCTCTCTAATACCCGGAAAACAATCAGTAACATTTATAGACTCCTATGCAACACAAACTAGTTTACTACTCCGGTCAGTTAGATAGACCTTAGCAACGATTTAGCAATAGAGACACTTTCTCGTCTCTGTTGTTGAATCGGTCAGCAAACTTCAGCTAATGCTTTCTAGAGATTGTGGGATTTCCAAAACCGAATAAATACGTTTGTTGATGTTCTTTATATGTTGGACTACTGCCATCTGAAATTTTAACAAAATTGACAACTTAAATTGCAAAGTACTTGTTACTTAATTAAGTAGACTGTTGCTCTAGTGGACAGCTGTGAAAGACTAACAATTTTTGTACTGCCCAACAAAGTTTATCGATGAACAAATGTTATTTAGAAAAAAAGAAAATGTTTATTTGTAGTTGTGGTCTAACTTTAATATCATTTATCTTTTAACTTACCTTGGCCAAAGAGCAGTCTGTCATTTGTAAGCGTCACAATTTAAAACCAAAGTGTAGCAAATAACCTTGATTTCCTGTGGCTTGTTACTTGTTTAAAGGAGAACTTCAAGATTTTCAACCTGGACCTTATTTTCTGATAATTTCTGTTAAAGTGTTCTTATGTTGACAATTTATTTTTTTTTACTTGGACCAGTATTGAGCGAGAACGCTGCAGCCGTAATCCGTGAAAACGAGCTGCAATGTAATCCTTTGGGGCCATAGCGCCCCTCAATGTACGTCCTCTAAAAGTTCTTGTTTTTGCCACTGACAGGCTCAGATTATATTCATTATGTCAAGGATCCCTACAGAGAAATAAAACTGGTTTATTTACCTTTCGCGTGATCACAGTCTGTTTGTTATGTGCCCAACCAAATCTCACTCAAGGACAAGTCTTGCTCTGAAATCTCGTTGTTGCAGGATATTTCCCTCTTGTCATTAATATCTCAGCTCTCTTTCACCCAAATCTTTCAGATAACACTAAGCTACACTTTCTGTAGTCCAGCACAACAAACTGCTCTCTCCAGCTCTCACTAACGTTTCCAATGTTATATTCATGCAACAACTCAACTCTTGCGAGACTTCTCCTTGAGCGAGACTTGGTTGGACACAATAACAAACAGAAGATGATCAAGCAAAAGGTGAAGAAACAAGTTTTATTTCTCTGTAGGGATCCTTTCCATAATTCTAGTATATATATAAGAGCCTGAGAGTGGCAAAAACAAGCATGTTTAGAGGACGTACATTGACGGGGCACTATTACATTGCAGCGTGTTTCGCGGATTATGGCTTCAGCCGTAAACCTTTTCCCTGAGCTATTGATCCCCTGGACATCCTACAACCTCCCCAGTCCTTCACCCTGGTGGTTATGTTTCCCTGCATGAGTGCACAATCACTGTGCTGAGCGTTAGTTAGCAATCACCATTTATTGGTTTCACAAATCAATGGAATGTTTAAGGTGAACAGGACCGTAAAGTCAGTGGCTTTGTTACGGTCTAATGATTGTTTATCAAACACTTGGATTGTTTGCCGATCAGTTAGAATTATGTGCAAAGATAGTAGCTTCGTTGCAGGCAGTGTTATAATTCTGAATGCAAAGTAATGGTAGTAGGGTGTGTCTTTTTTACTGATTTGAACGCATCATTTGCATTCTGTGTTCAAACACCACTGCTCATGCTCACGGACTTGGAGACAAAGACTGAGAGGCAAGCAGTTAGAATTGTTGAATGTTAAATGTCCTGCTCATGAGCACAGTGGGGAATTTGGATCAAACTGGATTTTTTTTATTGCTACAACCAACCGGTTACAATGGACTGGCTCTATGGGGAAAAAGTGAAATTTGTGTTAAGTTGACAGTTTAGTTCTTGGTGCATTCTTGCAACCGGGAACCAAGCACTTATTGTGATTCAGAAGTGAATGCTTATGCTGCGTTCAAATCAGTAAAAACAATTCACACTCTTACACTTACCCTTGCGACTTATTGAATTCTTGCTCAGCATTCAGAATTCCAAATGATCACATTGGCTGAGGCTAGCGGTCATGCCTCTATCAAGGCCCACCAGGAACCATCTTAAACATTTGCAGATTCTATATTTAGTCATGTGCAATGTTTTCCACCATCCATGAATGCTTCTGCACAACATTTTGTGGTTAAAGGACAAATAACCAAATGTTTGACATGATGCTGGGAAGGAACAACTGTCCCATACCCAATTTACTTAAACAAAAAAGCGGGATGATCAGTTGGAAGTAGCCAGAAGCTATCAACTGATAATGGCGACCAATTAAAACCAATGTTCGCACTTTCGGCAAATTGGAACAGCAGGCCTGTGCACTCTGGGCAATGGAAGGGCCAAATTTGGTCACAAACCTCATTATCTTTGGTCAGCACATCTGCCAATTTCATTGGTGCATTAAATTCACTAAGGCCTTGATACTCCCATACTCTGGATGTAGATGAGTTTCAACATGGCCATAACCATTACAATTTGAACCTACTCCAGTGTTTTATTTAAGTAAAGTTATCTTATGGTGGAAATCAAAGCGAAGTTGTCGTGGTATTATTCCCATTGATACAATCATTTCTTCTTCTCCTGGCATCCTTCCAGCAGAGGGTGTTGGGAGAACATCAATTTACCGTCTCACAAATTCGAGCTGGCAGGGTAGAGAGAGGAAAGAAATTGGATCACATTTCAAGCCCACTTCAAGCCCGGACATAATGACGAGCAGCATTCTACCTTGAATCTGGTCCCAAGACAAAAGTCTAGCCCTGGCCTCCAACCGTTAAAAATAATTACAGGCCTGCCATGGCTTGCGAGAAGAGCATACAAGTTGCTATAGCGGGGATGCTACTCACTGTGGTTTCCAGGGACAGCAGGCGTAGTCTCCAATTGCCAGCTTGAGCATGAAGAATCGTGGGAGAGTTTCCGCATATAGATATTCGAGAATGACAGATGGCCCAGGGTATCGGCCATTGCTCTTGCATTTGTTGATATTGTTAAATTTGGAGCGGCATGCCGCTTATATTCTTATAAACAAAATACTGTTTTCTGTACTATCAAAGTCTACTACCAGGGTGACCCAGCTGTCCTGCTCTGATGATGATGGCTCATTTGAGTTGACTTGAAGGCTGTAGTAATCATAAACTGGAACTTCTCAATTGCAACCCTTATTTTGCATTGTACTAAGCATCCAGAGACTTCACCTTTTTATATTATGTAGTTTGCTTTAATACTTGACCGATTGACTTCAGATCTCTGTTGAACACTGATGGTGATAACTGATAGATTTTACCATTAATGTTATAATAAATTTTTCTATTATTTTTCTGCTGTATTTGTGGTTAACATGTCCTGCATTAACTGTCAATAAGTCCAGTCATGCCATCTGCCTGTTATTTAGAACAGTTTAGTTGTTGAACATGGTTTATCATGATGTGCATCTTTCTGTATCTGTGTGGGAACAGGGCTCAAGATTATATGCTGGAAGTAAGCAGCATTCAGTGATTATGCCTGATTCTCTCGATATACCAATAATCCCTGTGTGGCCCCATCCTTCCCTCACAAACCTTATTTCATCTGTCCCCAGAACCTGGCACTCGGTTTTCCCTGATCAGCCATTTGCACATATCCTATCTTAGCTTGACAGAAGATAACCTAATTGTTAACTTAATGGATAACTTGGCAGCACAGTGAAGGATGTCTGGGGCTTTGTCTCTGGGTCTCCTCCATCCTTGCATTGGAGTTATTTAGTCAGTTTGGAAAGGAGTCATTGCCCTTCATTTGGAAAGTTATGAGTGTTTATCATATTGCCCTGTCACTGAACTTCAAAAGTTCTGTGTTTAAGTGCTTTCACTTAAATGTTACATAACCTGTCCTTGTCTTGCCTCATTTAAGAAAAGCTTCCCTTTTTACCCCGGTTGGCCTGGCACTTAAGAATATTATTTCAAACAGCTAAACTGCGTTACATGTCCTTTGACATTTAGATTACATCTCTAAATATTCACGATTAACTATTCCTGAGGCGATGGGGTGAATGGCAACTGTGTGAATTTGAAGCTATGATAATAAATTACCTCTCTTTGTCTTTCTCTCTCTCTCTTTCTTTTTCTCTCTTTTTCTCTCTTTCTCTCTCTCTCTCTCTCTTGCTCGCTCGCACATGCGCGCAAAAAAAAATCCTTACATGGAAACCAGACAAGCTGTTTACCTGCAATCGCTGGACAGCATATGGTCTTTGATCTTTGGATCAAAGTGTAACTGATGCCACTGCCCTTGTGACACACAGCCAGTCTTGACCAGCTTTTTGTAGCTTCTAACACCTCTTTTGAAGGGGTTGGTTTTATAAATCAGGACGGCATGGCATAGATATTCAAAATGTTATATTCAATTATAGCATTACGTTTTTGTGGGCTGCCATCATCAATACTCTTGGTCATTTGTTATTGTCTGGCCAAATATTTCCCTAGTCCTATGCCTTTTCCTATCATGTTAAGCACCTAAACATGTTTTGCATGCGATTTAACCTTCTCACTTACACTCCCGGGGTCACAAAGACAGATTAGTTATCTAAAAGCCCCAATACAATCCAGCCCAAATCACCCCCACCACCACCACTAAGAGCATGTTTTATCCAAGTGGTATATATTCACACGTTAAACATCCATACTCAGACAAAAACCCTTCGGTGCTTGACATTTAGGATATGCTGCTGCTGCCACACACACTTCCATTGCTCCGGTGATAAAAGATGGACAATTTCTTGAATGGCATGTGTGAAAAGACATGCCAGTGTTTACTTCGATGTCTGTAAATTGCAATCCAAAATTGTCTCTCCACATTATCAATACACTCTTTCTTATCTTTGGTCTGTGGGAGCTACAATATCTTTAAACTAAAGAAATAGCAAAATAGTCATTTTTCCCAAATCAGCACAACCTCAGGCCTTGTTGCTATGTATTCTTTGGCTGTCTGGATCTTGCTAACAACTTGCCTTAGAATGAGCCTTGGTCCACACCAATAATGAGCCTAGCTTCGTTCCTCAAGGGAATAATTGTCCATCTGCATTTATCATGGGTTTCCCTTGGCCGCTGGGTTAAGTGGTATGAGTTGCTCATTGACATGATAAATGACCGACTGCTCATGTTTGCTCTGTTGGGATTCATTTATTGTTCCTCCCCTGACAACGTTGACTTTCTGTTTACACATATTACTCTCAAGGCACTGACCGATCAGTCACGATCGGTCAGCTGAAGATAAGACAGAGTTGACAAATAATTCATTGATACAGGATAACATCAGACATGCCTCTATACTGTAAAACTGGAAATTATTTGCATGTAAATGTCAAACAATAATGCATGGACAAGCTTGCTGTTTAACCCCCCCTCCCCGTCACTTGGAGGCACTAATACTGAGCATGCATAAGTTTGCCTAGTAATGCATGCCACGAGAAGCACTGCTGCTTATTCCAGTTAAAATCCAGCCGTTGCCTTCTAATATCAGATATCACTACTACTTTCATTAACTTTTTGCTGATGATGATCAATACATACGGCAGGCCCTTTTATGTTTGAGGTGCTCTCGTATTGAAACTAATTGTAGTGGGATTCTTAAGCAGACCCGTGTTTGGGTCACAGGGAATCAGTAGGTGTTATAACTGCTTGCAGATTGTGATAACAGGAATGTGTAATTTGGTAGCTAACAATAACTTGAATATAATAAGTATTTTAGTAGTTTAGTTTAGCTCTTCATCATTGTACACTATATTGTATTGATATATTAGGTTCACTCAAAGTGTTATCAATCCTGTAAAAATCCAATGGAAATATTATAAAAGCCTATATTGTTATCGATTTTATTGACGCTAGTGCATTTATTTCATTCACAGTTAACTTTTACGTCAAGACCCACCTCTCAATCGGCTCATTTGTCATCTTTAGGTTGAAAGTCATATTTAGATACTGTAAAGAGAAAAACTTCCATGCATCAAGTACAACTCACTGTATCATCAAACACTGTATAATATAAAAATATACACATATACATGTGTTGGCTTGGAGATGATATTGGGACTTGTAAAAATGACCCTGTCACACATTTCATTGTCCACTTTCCATTTAGTTTCCTGTCATTTTTTTGTACACCTGTTGCACAAACCCAATGAAACCTCTGTTGGCATTCTGTAGCACCTGAGGAGGCATGTATACTGTATTCCACACACTAATCTTGTCAAACAGCGCAGCTTGTGCTATAGGAGGCCACAGTAGATGGTGAGGCCTCGCTAACATGATCATGACAACCCCCCTCCCCACTCCCCCTAAACGCCGTCGCTCAACCAAGGCTTCTCTCACTTAGGTGGATGACATCCTAGGGGAGGACAGCGACAACGAGAGTGAGGGGCAAGGCAAGGAGAGGCCAGGGGAGGATGAGGTGGAGAATGATGATGATGAAGAGGATGAGGATCAGCAACAGCAGCAGCTAAGAGCTGGGCAGAGCACGGGCGGAGAGCACACTGCCCCGTCACTGGCCTTCGTCATGAACACGGGACTCCAGACGACAGTCAATGAGGCCTGTTTGACGAGTAGTGTACAAAGGTGAGACCCAAAACTCCATCAGTTATGTATGCCAAAGAGGGGCGCCGTTGATCTTTCTTGTTCTTTTGACTTGGTAAATTAGTCTGCATCAAGTGTACACGGCATCATAGAATATGTACCATTTCTTCTCTATATAGTGGGTGCGGTTTCGGCCCATGGCACTAACCACAAAGATGATGAATCACAAGATATTACTTGCCCCATCTAACATAAAAGACACTTCAAGCCTGAGCAAATGCTCGCCAGAAGCAGCTGTTCGGGTTTCCCCCCTAGTTGACCTAGCCTGTGGTTTTCCAGAAGGTAAATTCAGAAAACAAGTCTTGCTTCTCAATATGTTCGCACACACAATTGGTTGGTGGGTTTTTATTTATTTAGCTAGTATTTTTTTCGGAAAACATTTACAAATCATTGCATTCTGTAGCTTGTTTACATCGATTGTCTTGGATACTGCAAGCCGCAATGGCTGCCGATTAATTACCATGAAACATACTGGCCTGACCCGACGGGGTTTGTAAGGCATGGCTACTGTTGAAGAGAGAAATGTCAAACAAACTTGCTCATTGTCATATTAGACACTTGCGACACGAGAAGATTTCTGATGGGCAAAACTGTCCGTTGTCTCCATAAATTACATTTTATTTCACTCAAACTTTGAACGCTTAAAACTAATCCCAGCTATGGAATAATTGTGTATGTATGTTACCTGGGGCTTTAATCAATTTGCGTTGCCACTGCAAGGGGGTGTGGGGCATCATGATTCATTTAAAAGGCAGTTAAAAAGAATGTAACCCATGGTGTGGCCTCTAAAATCGAAACAAGGCATATATTTCCCGTCTTGTTTTCCCGTTCTGAACACCTCTTCACAAACGCTCCCATGCTTCACATGATTGCTGGAGCCACACAAGATCGGCTAGCTGGTTGCTATGGAGAAAAGGGAAAGCTGAATGCATGCAGACTGGGGTCTCAAAACCACGTGAGAGACTCCTGCTGGGGGCACACGGCTGGTCTGAGATGCCAGACATTGAAGGATTCAGTCTGTATCTTCATTCGCTTCCTTAAGTAGCCATTACACCACAAATGAAAATAAATCCACCGCTGTCACACATTTCCCCAAGCCGGATTATGAGTACACTCAATATGTCAGGCCGCCTCTTTAGTGGCACACTTAACAGAGCCATCACATCAAAGCACAACAGAAATAGTGTCTGTAAAAAGAAGCACATCTTGCTGATCGCTATGATTCTACCACAGTACAGGAAATTAATTGGGAGAAAAAGATGATCTACCCCCTGCCATTGACACAATCCAATCAAACCAACGATATTTGGACCAGTTACAGAAGATGAAACTGCTTATGAACACAACTAAAATGCACCATGTGTGTGATTTGATGGGAACATCGTGGAGGTGCGTGTGATGGTAACGATGGTACAGCAGACAGAATGCCTCACTACAGCTTGAAGACATTTCAAAGGTTTCAGATTGATCTGTACTTTAGCCTACCAGTACCATATTTCACATGTTCACCTCTATGGCTAACATAGTTGTTTCTAGAAGAAAAAAGAAAGGGTTAAAATGATCTTCCATTTTACTGGAGCACTTATTGCAAAGAACGTAACGCAACAAATATCCTGTGTCCTTATTTGAATCCCTTTTCTTTTAAAAGTACACATTATAGTTTAAATAATTAGACCGCTGTAATTGAGCTCGACTTAAATAGGTTTTTTTTACAGGCCATTCAGCATTTTCCTTGGACTCACTGTTAATGAAAAGCCATTAAAGTTAATTTGGCCTCATCCTTTCGCTTTAATTGGTATTTAAAACATCAGTGAAATGCAACCTGTAAAAGTCTGCCAGAGTTCATCTTATTCTAAATGAGAGAATAATTTGTCAGCAATGCTTTCCCTATCGCGCCATTCAGGATTGGGCCTGAACGCTACTCTGTGGTACCGGGTGTGTAATAATGGTTAACATTCTATCGCCATGGATTCTGCCACCATTTCCTCTTTTGACAAAGAGTACTCATGGAACCGTTGCTAAGATACGGAACTGGTGTGACTGTCTGGTTACAGATTCAGTCAATACATGTTCCTTTCACTGCTACTCTGTTCCCAGCACACTCTACAAAGTACACAGAATTGTATATATATCCATGCATGTTTCCTCTCATAAACTATATAACGTTAATATAAGAAAAGGTTCTCTCATGGGTCTTTTATAGCACATATCTAAGCTTTATGTTGAATTCACCCATAACGTTGGGTGACAGGCTGCATATGTGCCAAACATAAGGTCTAGTTCCAGAAATCCTTAAATTGATTAATCAGCAGTCTTCAGTATATGTATTTCCCTGAAATATTCTGTTTCCATGGGAACTACCTGTGGTGATAAAATCCATTACTTTCTCCTTTAATAAGAGAAGAGTAAGAATGCCAGCGTTCTTCAATCACATCGCCCTTGAACTGATCTAACCCCCCCAGCCTTTTTGAGCATTTGGACATAGAAATCTGAAACAACTTTTCAAACTACTTATTTGTGCATTTTAGTGGTCGTTAGTTCTTGGATCCTTCTGATCTTACAGTTCATTAAGAGCTACTAACATCCCTCTCAACTCAAACACCTGGTCCAGGTTGAAGAGCTTGGTGAAGTGATTTGGTATTCAGCTGTCTTGCATTAGAACCCCTCATCTTAGACATTGCACAAAACATATTCTATCATAATATTGTATTAAAATATTGTATAATATCGGTAGTTCATATTGTAGTTGTATCTAGTATCCAAGAGTCACAAGAAAATAAATGCAGTCTGAACCTCTACAGAAGCGTTGAGTAGATGTTTAATACGAATCCCCTTTCACACATATTTCCTGGTAAATTACTGGGATAACCGTTCAGGCACCGCTAGTGATGTTCACTATTCACACAAGCAGCTACATTCTGGAAGATTTCTGTATGCGCCCTTCCACCCATGGCTTAACTATGCCGGAATAGATGGGCCAAGGGACAGTCCAGCAGATGGCAGAAATGCAACACTTATGGATGGCAGCTGCCATAAACCTCGGGGACAGAGAGGAGACCCCCTTATTTCGGAACCTGTACTGTTTCCAGACATTTTTGTAAAAGGAGCTTGTTTGCAAACAAAATAAGCTGTATTGATATTGTTATTGGATCACCCAACAAAGCATTGCCGCATTTAGATAAACAGTCGCGGATTCAAATACGTCCTCAGCGGAGTCTTGGTTCCCGCACTCCACGTGAAAGCGTCTTACGTCAGATGATGTAACCCTTTACGTGCCTCTCCTGGCAATGTGGCTGAAATTTGGAAATGTTACTCGGTCTTGAGCAGGCAAATTGTCAGTGCATATCCCCGGAATATCGACCCCTGTTCCCATTCACACATGACCCTTTGCAGGAAATCTTCCGGAACTTTGCAGGGTAAGACTGCATGTGTGAAAGGGCCTAACATGATCATGGGAAGAGTTACAAGACACAGATGTACCCCAAAGTCTTCAAAGTACAAATGGGGAAAATACACACATTATATAGGAACAAGAGGGAGGGAGGAGTACAGAATACTGTGTATAGTTTGTCCATATACAGTCATATATGAATTATATATTCTTTAGATTAGATATTCTGTTTGTCAGTGCGTCCACTAGTCTTGCTGTATGTTAAAGAGCAATGGAACCCAAACCGGTTTTTCTTTTTGGTTTTAAAACTGGTAATATGTCTTATATGATCGTGAACATGGTAGTCTTTGCCATTTTTTCACTGTTCATAAGACCGCCATTAAGAGAAAACGGGAGTAAAATCCTATGTTTTTGCCAGTCTCCTCAAAACACTATATGAACGTTCCACTCTTTTCCAGACACAGGTAACTTTTCATGTTCTTTCAAGTCTTTTCATGTCGCATCGACGTCAAGACCAAGGGACACTGGTGGCTAGGTGATTGTGGATGTGTGGAGCTCTGTCTGGGCAGTGGTTGACTGCGGCGTCCGAGAGAGGGTTAAGCTTCTCAGACACTTATAGTATAAAGCGGACGGTGTGACTTGCGTCAGACACTAGCTGTAACATAGATCTTCTCTAGCTAGGACACTGGTATGAGGGAAGACCTAGGGTCATGCAGTCGTAGGAACCACAACCTTGAGTGCCCATATTTGGAAGTTATATTAGGAACACGAATGACGACGACCATGATGACCATTTTATTAAGGATTGTTGAAGTTCTATTATTTCTTCAACAACCTGGGTATCTGTAACAGAGGTACACACAACAACATGCATCACAATTTGTTAATGCTTGTGCAGCACTTACTCAGACAAGATGAGTGGAATTTGTTCTCGCTGCTTTTCCACGAACAGGCGTGAGAAGAAGTTGTCCTCACGCTAACCAGACACTTTCAGCTACATAAATTAAGTTTTGCACATTTCAGTCTCCTTCATCTCCCGTCCATCCTATTAGTTATCAATATCCTCCCATCTATTATCTAAGTTGTGCGCATATTTCTGCAATCATGTTGCTTAGAAACCCTCCGACCATCCACCTTATCGGCGTGTGATCTTATTCCTGTCGTGTGAAGTTGTTAAATGTCACCAAAAACCCGTGTTCCAGCTGTCAACCAGGGAACACGTATACGGTTTACTATCTTCTTGACATTTACAGAACAATCTCCTTTCTGCACCCGCCCTCATTACTTTCCCCCCCTCCTGTTGCACCCACTTCTGATGCAGACCCTGCTTTCACATGTCTAGGATGCACCCAGTTCCCTAGAGTACTCTTCTGATACTCTGTTGTTTTCACCCTGGGCCTGCAGCTCAAGTTCATGTCGATCATGGACGATTCAGATGAGGTGTTTTGATTATGTAATGAAGGAAAAGTAAAGTAATTTTTCATACATGGCTATCCTAGTGTTTTATTTTTTTATAAGTCGTGCAACGGCTGAAGAGCATAAAGAGATGGATTGTCTTTTGTTTTATTCTTGTCGGTTTTGTTTTTGTCCAGGCCATTTGATAATTGCAGCTCTGTTATATGCAGGCACCAGCCAACTTACCATTGAAACAACAGCTTGCGCCTTGAAGTATTTAGTTATTTCTAACTTGAAAGGGAATTACAAGTTGCTACAGTGCTGATTGCAAATTGCAGTCTTTAATCGGGTCCATGATTTAATGAGCATTAAAGACTAAAATGGTGGCGTGTGAAATATAGCTGATTACTTGGGTGTACCTCTGCACCGGGAAAAACGACCGGCTCAGGTTCCCGGTGAATAGCCAAAAGGGCACCTGAATTGATCTTCAGTCAGAGAGAGGCAAGGGAAGAAAAAAAGCTTTTGCTGAAACTAATAATGGGGTGGTGGTTGTTTTGGGGAGCAGGGAGTCATACATTTATTTTAAATATTTGATCCTGCTGGTAGATTTAAAAGGCCTGTTCCATGAAGGAGTTTGTATGTAGCAGGCTTTTACAATAGCAATATGTTGAGTTAAATGGTAACATTACTCCTTCGAAATGTGATGAGTCTACAACGTAGATGTATACTTTGCATTAATAACATGCAAATATTTAAATTTAGAAAGGGAACCTCTGTTTGAAAAAGCTGAGGTAGAAATCCCTAATCTCCCTTCATCTGAACAATAGGCTCATTCTTCAAACTCTAATATAGTGATGTTATATATTCATTTTAAGAAATGCATCATACAGAGTTGCCAACCTATCCATCATTTTCTTCCAATGCCTTGCTTTTGAGTCAAAGGATTTTCTTCCCTCTGCTTTATCTATTATGCTACACATTATTGCGTCATTAATTGCGGAAATTATTTCCTTTCAGCGCATGGATGTATCTTGCCATTGTCTGTATTTGCCAGGGTCAATTTCCTGTCTCCTTTGGTAGTACTTGAACACACCAATGCAACTAACTCGCCATGTGTTACAGCAAGTTTATTTCCAGAGCAAATGAAAGCGACAAATTGCAAGCTTGAGTAGGTACGACATTGACTGTTGCCAGGCTTCCTATTAGCAACAACCTTGTGAAAGCAACTGCTATTTATTTTTGAATTGTCCCCGTTATGTCTGCCGACCGTAATTCATTGAACCAGTGAAAGCTTAAATCCTTCCTTAACTCGTGTTTTCACATCCGAAATGAATGGAACCAGGGAAAGCTTAAATCCTTCCTTAAATAATGTTTTCACGACCGAAATTAATTGAACCAGGGAAAGCTTAAATCCTTCCTTAAATAATGTTTTCCCAAATGAAATTCATCGAACCAGGGAAAGCTTAAATCCTTCCTTAAATTGTGTTTCCATCAGACAAATAAACATGTGTTTGAAACAAATATTTAAGTAAATATCTTGGTTTTGTGGTAGAAGAAAAATATCTGCCCACCCGTTAAGGAAAACGTGGGCAGCCATTTTTATGGACAATGGTGACAAACACGAAGGGGAGATTTTATACTTGTTACTTAATTGCAATCGTTTTCGACGGTCACGGCTGCTGGTAGGAAGTGTGAGGGGGCTAGGAATGAACCAGAAAAGACTAATACATTTTTTTTCTAAACACAAGAGGTAAATGTTGCGTATTATACCATTTATAATACTTATAATTGCCAAAATCTGCAACCCTTCAAATTAATATTTTCCTTTTGATTCTCAAACTCATGTCATGGCAAACATACACAATTGTTACACACCAACAAGACCATTAGCCGTGTAAAAATAATAATTTTCCTCGAATATGTTTTTCATTTTGCCAGGAAAAACATATTTAACAAGTTTACAAATGTAATTAGGTGAGAGGCGAACCTCGAGGCACAGGTGTAGAAATAATTCCTTCCAATTTATTTTGACTTTTCCCAGACTTTTTGCAATTATTTGGCTTGGTGTCATTAAATTCTGTTCGCCCTGACCTTTCAATAGAGGGGTCAAGTGTCAAAATTGTACAATGGTTCCTCAAGATATCTACCGGTTTGTGTCTCATCAAGTTTATATTGTCAATTTTGCATTGGTTTGCATTCGATTTATTGATTTATTTGGAGATTTCGCCTAAACCTACCTCTACTAAAACCTCTATCTTTGCTCTACTTCACTTTATTGGCATCAAATATTGACCCAGGTACTCATCAGATGTTGTGCTATGGCCCTATAGAACTGTAGGGCTAACAACTGATAAAGCACTAGGTGGTATTCAATCTAAAACATTAACTTTATTTCAGGCGGAAATGAAATCTTCCACCTATGCTGTGTTCTAGCTTTATTCCCTCTAGCCAAGTAGTATCCACATTGATTATTTCACTTGCACAACAATCTCACAGGTGTTTTCTTTCTTTTGGTCCCAAGATTACATATTATAGCCCTTGCAGTTGTGAAGATATACTTATTTACTTTGGCTATGTTCTTTTCAGAAGAAACCTCTGAAATAGGCCTAGTGATGAAGAGGTTAATAGAATGCTGCTATTATCTGTCTGTCTGGCTGTCTCTCTCCTTCTCCACATCATTATGTTTTGACAGCAGTGCATGATTGTTAATCCCCTAGCTTCCTCCTCCTGATCTCCTATCTTGCGTCACTGTAATATTATCCATAACATGGCACAATTATGGACGCAGGGCTGTGGACCAATGTTTCCAGCCGGGCTCAGTATCGACCGGGCAGGTAGGATTTAATTAACTGTTAAACAAGAGCGAAGAGGCCTTGTTGTACTAGCCCCGCTATACCCTGCCTTCCAATTGCCCCCAAACTAGTGTTCACCCTTCAAGAATCGTCTCAGCCGTGCAACAAGAATGAGAGGTAACTGGTACGAGCACGGCCAACGGACATCAGATCCTATCAAACAGAACGGCGTGATGGTCCCCCCTCACACCACTTCCTAGCAATGAACACATCCCGTTAGGCTTACACAACAGTGTCCACGCTTGGAGAATCCAATTCACAGTGAATATTTAATGGTTGCTCTGCACATCTCTTTGTTGCTTGCTGAAATAACATCACTCATGT
>OOFG01000661.1:0-11961 GCA_900323295.1 Molva molva | reverse complement strand
GGGAATGAATGGTGTTGGTTTTTATCATTGCAGATAGTGAAAGTCCAGGGCTTAGATGGAGACAGACCTATGATTGGGGACAGAGTATGCCTGCACTACACTGGTAAACTGCTCAACGGGCAGAAGGTTGACTCCAGTTTAGATCGCAAGGAACCCTTTTCCTTCAGTTTAGGAAAGGGTAAGTGACCGACTGTGTACCCGTAATAATAATATCACAAGCGATAACACCTTTGCAATGGCATATAGCTTAGGCTTTAGATATATTCATTATTGAGCCTTTTCACAGGACAGGTGATCAAAGCGTGGGACATCAGTGTGATGACGATGCAGAAGGGAGAGGTGTGTTCACTACTATGTAGTCCGGAATACGCTTATGGAACTCCAGGGAACCCACCCAAAGTTCCCTCAAACTCAACTCTACTGTTTGAGGTTAGTATGCAGATGGATGCCTTGACGTCACTACAGCAATGCCTGACACACAAAGAGTGTGTGGTTGTTGGGTATGGGTAGAGAGGGAGAGACTTCCCCTAAACATGGAGCTCTTCTTGGTTGTGTATTGGCAGGTGGAGCTGCTTGACTTCCAGGGGGAGATGCTCACAGAAGATGGAGGAGTAATGAGGAGGATCAAGACCAAGGGTGAAGGGTTTACCAACCCAAACGACGGAGCAACCGTCGATGGTAAATCTCTTCTGGTATTTAGCTAACTTTCATAAATATATGGCGCCGTTGTTTCAGAAGCTCAAGTGCTAACGTTGCTTAAGTAAATAAATTACGAAGGTGTGGTTGGATGAACTGTTGTTCACTTCACAGTGCACCTGGAGGGAAGGTGCGAGGGCCAATTGTTTGACTCCCGAGACGTCCGGTTTGTTGTGGGCGAGGCGGAGGACAAGGGTGTCCCGCTGGGAGTGGACCGAGCCATGGAGAAGATGCAGAAAGGAGAGTGCTGTCTACTTCAGCTTCAATCCAAGTATGCTTCTAGCATCAACATGTGGCCCTTCATCCATTTCTGCTGCAATATTTACTTAATATTTACTTACTGTGTCCTTGTCTCCCTGCCCTTAAGAAACATTTGAATGCATAAGTGACCTAAAACCTAAAAAGTTTGACAGATTGAATGATTGTTTTTTGTTGGTAGGTATGGCTTTGGAAGAGAAGGTAAGCCGGAGTTACAGATTGGACCAAACAAAGACGTGCTATATGAAGTTACCCTCAGAGACTTTAAAAAGGTGAACATGGTTTAGAGAAGGAACGAAAATGTTTTCAACAGCCATTAGAATTATTTTAAATTTGATGTTGATAATTAAATATATATTATTACATATTACATCATTTTGAGGAACATTTTGAGGCAACAATCAGTTTCCATTTAGATTGTAATGTGATGCTAACCTACATGTCTCCTTAAGGCCAAAGAATCATGGGAAATGGACTTGAAAGAGAAACTTGAACTGTCTGCTGAAGTTAAGCATAAAGGGAATCAGTATTTTAAGGTAAACTTGCCTACGTGTCTTATCCTTATCATAAATAAATAAAAAAACAATGGATTTGATGATGGTCTCCTCTGTGCGTGGCTAGGCGGGGTTTCTTCAGCAGGCTGTCATCCAGTACCAGCGCATTGTCTCCTGGCTGGAGATGGAGTGTGGCATCGGAGAGGAACAACAGAGGAAAATCCAAGAGTTTCTGCTGTTGTCCCAACTCAACCTGGCGCTGTGCTTCCTGCGACTGCAGGAGTTCTCCCATGTAGTGGACAACTGCAACAAGGTATGCACATGAAACAATTAATCTACCAAACACTGTGACCTAACAGAGGAGGCCATTTATCAGACACAAGCAAGTTACAGGTGAGCAATGCACAAAGCACATAATCAATCATTTATTTAGAAAGGGCAATCAATTGCTTTAGCACAGGATAGCTAGGAACATTTTCTTCTTTTTAACATCAGTGCCCGTGAGTAGTAGTTAAACTACTTATGACATGTACATCAACAGACAGCAGTAGGCCTACTGCTAAAGCAAACACCAAAGGCCTAAAGGAAACATACTCATAGGATTCCCTATGATATTGCTATACATTTGGTATGCGTGTTATGGCGGTGCAGCTCCAGTGACCTGGGTTCCCAGTTCGATTCCCAGCTGTGTTGATTTAGTTAGCATGTCTCCCCTCTCCCCGTTTACGTTGGTCTTCCTTTTGATTGCTCCAGTTTCCCATGGCTACTTGAGGACATCGACTCGCCCTAAGGGGTGGGTGGGTGTGTGGGTGGTGTGTTTGCCTTATGCCAGTAGTCAGCTGGGAAACCACTATGACCCCCTAGCAGGAATAAAGCCATAAGGAAGATGGATGATCTCTGGGAATTTTCAACACAACAGATCAGGCCCTCACGGCCAGAACACATTTCTAGAATTCGAGACCAGAACGTTCAATGGAATTTTCCGTGGATGTGTAGTGAATAGGAAGTGGTTCAAATTGCCATTTTTGTGTGGTTGTTGAAACAGGTGATGGAGCTCGACGCGAAGAACGAGAAGGCACTGTATCGCCGCGGCGAGGCTCGTCTCTGCCGTAACGAGTTCAGTCTGGCCATGGCTGATTTCCGCCAGGTGCTTCAGGTCAACCCTTTGAATCGGGCGGCCCGGGCTCAAATTACCATCTGCCAGCGGAAGGTGAGGGAACATCAAGAGCGAGACAAGAAGATCTACGCCAACATGTTCCAGAAATTTGCAGAACACGATAAGAAGGTCAGTGAATACCATGGGATAAATTACTAGCATGTATAATAATTGTATACCATTTTCTTTTTTCATAGCAAATGTTAAAGTTGTGTGGTCATGAAAACCTTGTTTAGGAACATGTCGCCTTCAAACTAAGATTGATACCAAATAAATGTCTAACATTAATTTATCACCATTTCTGTGCCCGTTCAAAACATTGAGTAAATCAAAGGACAGCATGCAGAGACTCCACTAATTGTAGTTAGATGACTTTGTGATTGCTTTTATGTAAAACAAAAAGGGCCATGCAATTTCAGATTTTATATTAAACATTATAATCAGCTTTATAATCATATTTCAATTTGGGGCTTTTTAATTTAGAGAAATTAAACTTTAAAGGAATTGCATCTGCACAAAGATTTGTCTAGTTCACTTTTTTCAGTTTCTATGGTAGTATACTGCCATCTAGAGTCCATTCAGTGAGAAATCATGGGACAGTGGTTTACATAAGAACCCACAATCCTATACAGCATATCACCTCATAAGTAACATTTCATACAAATGATATATTTGAGCAACTCTCTCCTTAAACAATGATTAAAGCAAGGTGTACGGATTTGGTCTTGAAGTTAAAGTACTATTCTGTATTTTCTGCTGTGCAGGTTGGGAAGCAGAAGCGAAGGAAGGATGAAAGTGTAAAAAACAACGGGGAGATGGGGAATAAACGGCGACGCAGGAGTCAGGAGAACTCCTGATGCCAAAAACACTGAGGGAAGGCAGGCCTTTCCTTTCCTAGCCCATCAGTACACATTCTCGTCGTTTTGGAGGTTTATATATGGTATCTTTGGAACATTTTGGTTTAGAAGATATGATGGTATCAGCTGAGCAGAGCGAATACATGTCATTGATTTTGAACTCCACATTCTGGTCATTATATGTCCAACATGCCTTTGGCATTCAATCTGTCTGTCGGTATGTGCAATGTCTGTCTTTGGGAATGGAATCATTTGTGGCATTTTGTTCAAAACAGAATAGTTACTTTGTTTTTTTTGTGCCGTACCAATTGTAAATAAATGGCCCGATAATTTTATACTCCCTAGAAAACATGATATAGTCAATAAAACATATTCACAATATGCACATAGAAAAATCATGAAGTTTAAAGTTAACCGTTTTCATTCTAGAAAACAACAAAACAAAACATTCTACCGGTTGTATAGTTGAACAAAGTTATCAACAAATGCTGCCTTTGTACCTTTCTAATACGAAAGTAAAGTACACATCTACTGGTACATACTCTTGCATGCTATTGCCATCGTTGTAAGCTTTAAATATGAATTGTCAAAACCACCATGCTTTCTCAATGCATCTTAACTTTTTTGTAATGCCCTCTTCTTCAGTCTCCAGACTTTGTTCATGAATTCTGAATTCTGTGCTTAGTCCTTTGGCCACTGAAAGCATTTTGCTATGTTGTGAGTGGGTTAGATATGTGATGTTTTGGACTTTGATTGTAATACCACCACTGTTGTCCTCTCGCCAAAAACGGGCATCAGATATGAGCCTGGATGAGATTGAGGCCCTGAATTTGCTTTAAATATTAATTTGACGTAAAACAATCTAAATTGGTGTCTAGTAGTAATGATGATGTACAAGGAAAGGAACTATGTGTGTTATTACTTTTTTAAATTTGCAAGGGAAGTGCTGCTGGTAAACAAAACATTTAGTTAGCAATGTCACTTTAAGATATGATGGTGTTGTTGTGGTAAAGAGCACAGCAACCATTTTGAAATGATGTGGGCTAGTAGCTGTGACAAGTACCACTGAATCTATATGCGGGGGGGAGATATTTGGGATGATAACCCTGCTCTCGCACCACGGGTGGTAAGGGTTCCGGGGGAGGGGGAGCCGCAAGCAGAAAGTGCTACCTTGACTACATAGGATTTTGAAGAATATTTGTGATATACTTTTGTTTTCTTTGTCTATCAAAATATATTTGCAAGGCTTTTTATTTTCTGTGCTTATTTTGACCTGGCCATTTATTTAAGTATTTGTAGTTCAGTATAGTCTATACTGTTGTGTAACAAACTTTATTAAGGGCTTTTTTTAACCAATTTGTTATCATTGAATTGCATTTCAGTGAAATTACATTTTCTTCTTTTAATCAGTGTCAAGCTGATGCACTTTCCACATATTAAAACATTTCCCCGTTGTCACAAATTAATGACATGAAACAATAAATCAGACATAAGTTTCAAATTACTCCATTATTATAAGACGTTCACAAAATGTCTGATCTCTCTGCTCTTAATATAACTTGTGATTCAGCGTTACTTTAAAATATAAGAATGAAAAACATATGCTCCCTTTAAGGTAGTCTGAACAAAGCTATAAAAGTGCTTGAATATGAAATGCATTGATAGGATTTCAGTCCAATTTCACAGCGGTTATAGATGTTTAAACGTCCAAAAATGTCTAAGGACAACAATTATTTCAACGATTATTAGTGCCTTTATTGCTGTGAAAAAAGAGTTTGACATCGTTTTTTAAATGATTACCATAAAGAAGAACAACTATAAAAACAAAAATACTGATACAAAAATAAGAACACCATTTAGAGAAACACATTCAGTATTTTTGTACATACTATTGTTCAATTAGAACTGAATATTAGAGGCACCAGTGCTATGCAAAACATTTGCATTGTTCTGGAGAATTAAAGTGCATACTTAATAGTAAGATGGGACTAATCTGTTTATTTGCTAGTCGACTTGTAGTTAATAAAGGAGTGTTATAATCACAATACCTTTTTTTAAATTAAGCACATTCACAGGATTCTGAAATGAAACAACCCAAATACCACGCCATCCCTCTCAGCTTCCTCTATTGCCACGTTTCTCCACCATTGAGAAGTGTTGCATTTCACGCACCTGTGATTGACATGCAAGGTGGATTCCCTGAACCAATCAGGGAAATGATGCCCTGATTGGTTAGAAATTACCCAGAAGCAGTCTTAAAGAGGGCGTATTATGGAAAATGGCTTATTCCTGGCCCTTGTTCCACGTGTTGATCATGACTTTAGTAGAGGAAAAAATCTGAAATCTTAAGGTCCCCCTGTTTTTTGGAGTCTCGTTCTGAAGTTTTGCGCTGAACAGGTTTGATAGAACAGGCAGTTTTTGAAAATCCCACTGCTTTGACGTCATGGCTGGGGAAATTAGCATAATCAGTTAGTAATAGTTTATAAATGTAATTTACCACGATGGATGCAATAAGAGTACTATGTGTTGAGAAACCTAAATAGGCTGTTACTTCCGCCACATATACATTGCCCATGGTGACTATAACAAAGCTCAGATTGGTTAAACTGATTTATTCGCTGGCTAGATCCGTAAAAATTTGATCTTGATTGGAATAAAATGAATGTCACTTTTTCGCCAAACTAATAATCGCATTTAATGTAATAGCACCTTCACTGTTCGTTCTGGAGCGGCCGACATGTTTACAGTAAACTACTGCGTCAAGCTTGTTTATCTCTGTTCTCCGCCCCCGCCAAATCTTGCACTGAGGCGGCCAATCAGAGCAGTGCTCATTAGCATAACCCCACGCCCATCGAAAACGGCCTGTTTTTTAGAATGTAGGAAACGAGAGACTGATCACACTACAGAAGCTGGTTTTACTATATTTTATATATAGACTTCACAAATGTCTTGTAACAACCCCAAGGAACAGTTTTAAATAGCAGATAAAACATATAATACGGAATCTTTAAATCTAACTCGGCACATACAGAGTTAGGCGCAGTCAGTTCAGAACAAATATTCTCATACCTTAAAGTTGCTGTAGGTAAGATTTAAGATCTATCATTTGAGTGTAATATGTAAGAAATGGCATAGCCATCTGTCACCATTAGAGAGTGAAATGCGCTATGAAAATATCCGTTCTGAACTGATCGATCAGAAATGACCCAGAAGCGGTCTAAAATCGAACTCAGAGTTAGGCGCAGGGTTCTGGTGGCACAGAACATCGGATGATCTTTTTAAGAAGCAAGAGTCTCTTCAGGAGACTCACCAAAGACTCTCAGTATTTTTCCACGCTTATCTCATTCATACAGCATAAGAAACAAGATAATGATTATAATCCTTCTAAGAGTAGAGGAAAATTCTCCCACAGTGTCGGAGTATTATGGGGTAGCATCCGGTCAGCCTTGGTCCCTCTTACCACCAAAGCACAATTTCTGATCTCTTCCGTTCTCTGAGCTGTGTACGTCAGTAAGTAGTCCCCGGTGAAACACCACAGACCTGAGCAAGAAGAAGAGCAACAGGGGACATCCCTCCCTCTCCCCCTCTCTAGGGGAGGGGTTGTTGAATCATTTTTCAGGGCCAGGATATATCAATATAAAATATTTGACCATATCAAACAGACCTGTTTATCCAAACATCAACCCCGTTCTCCAACAGTATATATCTTCATCGTTTTCTAACCTCCTTTCTCCCCAGTATGTTTGACAATCAAAGGGTTCACATTTTTTCACATGCATACACTATTACGTGTTGGCACTTGACTTGGTTTCAAAAACTCAACGTGGCCCTTGAGCCTAAACAGTTCGGTATGGTCATAAAAAAACACAGCAGAGTGAGAGAAGGGAATATTCAGCCTTTCTCATCATGCATTGCTGTGATGTCTGTAAACAGGCCAATTGATTCCTTTACACATTATTCCCAGCAACATGGTTCCTGGTTAATATGATCGTAAATGCACAGTGTAATTACAACAACGTTAATTCTAATCACGTGATAAAATAATAGTTATGTGTGGGTAGTGAATTAGCAAATAAAAGCCATTCCCTAAAACGACTGAATTGTAGAAAGACTGGGTTGGAAGGAGGCAGTTTGAGGTCTCACTAATTCATCTGTGTCTGAGATTTTTGTTGAAAGGTATTTCAATTCCACATTCTTCATAGCTTTAGCTTGTCTCGTCAATGGCAGGTCATCTGATGGGGTGCACAGGGTAGAGATCCTCTGCAAAAAAGAAAAGAAAAAAAGAAAGCCTCTTTCACACATAGATCCCGGTAAATTACTGACGATCCTCCCTATTCACACATGCAGCTTTCCCATTTTGCTGGGCCAAGGGACAGTCGACAGATGGCGCTAATGCAACACCTATGGATTCCTACCGTCAAAATAGTTGCTCACTGAGAGGAGCACCCTTATTTTGGAATCTGTCCAGTTTTCAGCCATTCTTGAATAAAGGAGCTTGTTTGCAAACAAAATAAGCTGTATTGATATTGTTATCAAATCACCCGAAAAGCATTGGCACGTTAAAATACATCATCAGCGGAGTCTTGTAATTGGTTCGCTTGCCCGACGTGAAAGCCCCAGACGGACAAACCATTCAGGTGCCTCTTCCGGCAATGTTACTGCTTTCATTCACAACACAGCCTAAGCGTTAGTGATCAGGAAATGTTACTGGGTCTTGAGCAGGTATTCCCATTCATACATTGAAATATTGTGGAACATTGCAGGGAAAGACTGCATGTGTGAAAGGGGCTTATGTTGCTAACAATGATGATTAAAAAAACAACAGACCAGATCATAAAGAAACTGCTTACCTTTCTTAGTGTGCCGGGTGTAATTGCAACCTTGAAAATCATCCAAAGGGGAATCAATAGGGTGGAGGACAGAGTGAACCACCAGCCAATGAAAGTGCCCCACCATGGATAGTCTAATTTGTTGTTAAACTTCAGCGGAGTGTACTTCACCAAGGAGAACACAAACGTTGCCTTAACAAGTGTGAAGAGAGAAAGATACAAAAGAGCTTCATGGGTTTTTGGAAATGGTATCGTGCCACAGACTAAATACAGACTTTATGTTTTGGCATACAAGGACGAAAACACATTTTGGAGAATTTATCACAACTTACAATGCAGATAACTGGAGTCAAATATTTCAAACAGTACTTGATAAAGGGAAATGGTCTGTATCCAATCATGTCCTCTATGATGTCATAAAAACGGTCTGCACCTGTGGGATGAAAGAAAACATTTAGCCAAATGAATGAATGAATCATATAGCCTGGAAACAATCCTTATCCTATGACCTAACATTCTGTTTCGCTACACGGACACATCGATTTCCTGAAATAAAAATGCAAACGGGGCCAATCAGGCACTGTGTTGTAGTTGATGACATAACCGGCCCAATCAGGGACTGCGTCGTAGTTGATGACGTAAAATACAGGCCGCTGCTGGCTGAACAGTAATGGTGTCTCCCAAAGCAACGAGCGGTAACATTCACGTTAACGTACAGTAAACACAGCCATAAAAAAGAGCCTCTTCAAAAACCGTTTAAGAAAATGAATGGCTCCAGTGCATAGCTTATAGTTGCATAGCATGCAGAGCAAGGAAAGGCTACTATAGCCTGGTTCTACCAGTCTATCTTTTGAGGTCTTTTCATTCCCTTTTCGCTGGAGAGTCTGGCCTTTTGCCATAAGGAGTTCATTTGAAGCCATGCTTTGACAGACAACACATTCAGCCAAGCAGATTAACATGACATCTTCAATGGAGCTAGTTAATAAATACAGCTTTTTCTGAATCCGGTCAGCGGAACAGGAAACATGGCTCACATCTTTCCCTCTTATAAAAATACAACGTTTATGTCCGTGTTTTAATATCTTATGCTGCTAAAGCAGATGCTATGGCTGCATCGATACGATTGTTTTATAAGAGCAGACACTGAAATTAGGAAATGGCTTCATACTGCAGTGCTTCCCAAACCTTTCAAACCACGTCACCCTTTACAGCCATTCAGCACAATCCACCACAGAGCGCAGAACCCCTGCTGAAACGCAGTATGTACCGAGCGACGTCCGCTTCCTCGTTGGAATATAATCACCCTGATACCAGCTTTGTTGTCTTGTTAGATAAATAGCTGCAGCAATGCTCATAGCCGATCTGATATCTTTAATAAGGCTTCATGAATTGTATCTGTGGTGGATTATACTTTTTTTGTTACATGTTTTAAAATGTTATTTGTGTATGTGGTTGGAAGATATGGCTCATCAGGCAATTATGGGAAAATCGAAATGAGCAGAGTCGGCAAAGGCACCATTCTCTTGTCGTCTGTCTTGCAGCATCAACTAAAGCCTGCCTCCTGTAACAACGCCCTCCTCCGATTGGTCTGAGCGCAACCATCCAAGACATCCCAGACCTTGAACAAGGAATTCATAATTTCCTTACGAGGGCTGGCACTTGCCAGGCTAAGGCATCTCACCATACACCCAGCCAATGCACACAGACTGCAAAATGGCAAACAGAAGCAGCGTCATCCCACTGCAGGCGTAGTAATCAAACAACTGGAAGATGTACAATCCACCCTGTGTAAGAAAGGGATGAACCATTATAAACATTATCAATAAGTTTGAGTACACTTATCAATACGGTTGATTACACTCATTATCAACACAATTGATTACACTTATTATCAATGCATTTGATGACAAGAGAATCTTACTTCTGTCACCATCAGCAGGCCAACAAAGAAGCATCCAGTGCAAATGATGAGAAGGAGGATTTTACGGCGATGGCCTGTGTGGAAGAATTCAGGATTCATGTCGGAGATGGCTGTTGTCAGAGCCTCCAGTCCTACGAACTACATCAACACAAGAACAGATCCTTTCATGTACTTTAACAATTTAGAAGCTTCAATGAGATTTCACAAGCTGTTGAGTCAAGAAAAAATGTAACATTTTGACTGCTCGACGTTAGTCCACTGACCTGACTGTCCAGTCCAAGTAAGATGACCATAATGAAGAAGAGGATGGCCCAGACCTGAGGAAAGGGCATCATAGACACCGCACGGGGGTACGCTATGAACGCCAGGCCAGGACCTGCGGAAAGAGGGTAAGAGACAGAAAGAACATCACCAAAGATATATATATTTATATATATATAAACGTGCGTGTGAGTGTATGCATGTGTATATACACATAGTTCAGTGAAGATAAATATATGTCTGTGGCTCAATGCTACCTTCTCTGAAAACCATGAGCTCACCTGACTCAGCTACTTTGGATATGTCTATGTTTTGCTCATAGGCCATGAAACCAAGAGCGGAAAAGATGGCAAAGCCAGCTACAAAGCTGGTCCCACTGTTCAGAAGGCAAAGATAAACGCAGTCCCTAGGGAAACAAAAAACAATGTGGTTACATTAATGCATGCGTTTGCATAGGTAAATATGGATGCAGATTCTATGTTAGATTTGTTAGATTTCACTGAAAATGCGCTGGCATGTTCGTTTGTTCATGCTGCTAGTACTTACTTGTAACAGTTGTTGTTGTACTTATTGTAACTTCCGAGTGCAGTTAGACATCCAATACAAATGGCGTATGAATAGAATATTTGAGTACCTGCATCCATCCACACCTATAAACACAAACACATCATCTGTCACAAAATGTCTCATATTTTTACATTGTCTTTAAACAGCAGTGTATCTATTCAAACAGTATCAACGTATAATAACAACAGTAATCAAATATCACAGGAGAACAGTAGAGAAAAGATAACCGCAATATTCTAGATGTATGCTGTGATATGGCCTTGTACTCCGAGGCAATAAAGCATCAGTGTAACAGTCCAATCATTTCGGAAAATAGAATACAAACTAGGACTGCAAGCAGTCACACAAGGTATTCACAGCCCATGCACCGCCTATCCCAGCGGCCGCCCTTTGCAAGGGAATCACGGGTGTAGTCATTACTCCTAGAGACAACTTTGCCTGTGGCAGGGGAGGGTCTTTGTTATTAACTCACACGCGCGCACACACTCGCACACATGCACGAAAGCACGCACACACACACACACATTCAGACATACAGAGAGACACACACACAGACACAGACACACACACACAACAGACACACAGACACACACACACACACACACACACACACACACACACACACACACTGGTTTAATAGTAGATGCCGTTTATGTGTGATTTTCTGCCACCTGCTGGCCAAGTGGTGCATTATGCTTCAGAGCAATTACTCTAATTGAGACTGTGACGTCATGGAATGAGATATCAACACAAAACTTTTCACACATGTTGAGGGACGTGCCCTCTATGTTCCTGGCAAGTTTCAAGTTCCTGCCTCCTTCTGACGCGGACTTGCGATGGAAATGGAGCATTAGCGCTTAGCATTTATTCAAATGGACACTGTGACGTCATGGAATGAGATATCAACACAAAACTTTTCACA
>OOFG01000649.1:0-16925 GCA_900323295.1 Molva molva | reverse complement strand
AGAGCAGCGAGACAGCGCCATCAATCGCATATTCATCACACTCCCGTGCCTCCAGTGGGAAGGCAGGAAATCCATTAAGAATTCACTGTAAAAAAAAACAAATCTCTGGACAATCGATAGATGGGCTCAACCTTAAAGATTCAACAAGGATTTGTTTGAAACAACTATCACAAATGAGAGTTATGAATATAATAATAATAATAATATTATTATTATTATGAATAATAATAATGATGATAATAATAATAATAACAATTATTACAATACTATTAATAATAACAAATATGTGTAAACGTAAATGGTAGTAAAACAGTTGCATCAATCTGAGAATTTAGCTATCTGTTGTGTTTGGGAGGCTATACATCAAGTTAATATGGAAATATTTAAAAGGAACATTGTGATAAATATAGCCTGAGTTTATCAGAAAAGGGAAAACGAAATTAAACGTAGGTGTTATGTTATTTGGTTTTTATTCTAGGGAATAGAGAAAATAGGGTTTTAGGTACATGCCAGCAGTAAGTAGATCCGGGCGTGCGCAGCGCGGAAAGATACTGGGCGCATTCATTGTGGAAGGAGAGCTCCATGGAAAGGAGAGTGCGAAGTGGATGGAGTAGGGAAGGAGACTCCACGTATTGCCATGCCGAGATTTGGAGTCCTTAAACTACATGAAAAACCTCCTAATCTACGTCGCGAATGATAGAATAGGTATGTAATATACTGGTTATTTTTGTTGATCTTTTGTGACTGCAAAATTCAGTCAGTCTTGGCATCTTTCAGACGTATGAAAAGTTTCGATAGATCGGCAGCGGTCCCGCTAGCTTTGTGAGCGGCGCTTTGTAAAAGAATCAGCCACCACTACGTCTGCCTTTATCTCTTTGAGAACTTAATCGAATGCGGGATTGCTGTGAGTTTGGCGGAGTTATTTGTAACTTGGGTACGTTTTGGAGAAGCATATATTTTTAAAACGGTCTTCATAAATTTCTGTCTTTTGACCGTTACTGCTTTCTGTGCACTTTTCTGTATTGGTGTAGAGACCGTACATCTGCTCAGCTCAGGACTGCCTTCTCTTCTTTTCAAAAAGTGAATGGATTTTGTTGGGGGATGGGGGTTGAAAAATAAATAGTGTTTAATTATTTTTATGGAGAACATATAATTAAGCATTATATAAATGCTTGCACGAAATGCAATCTCCGAAAAGTGCAATCAAGGAATTACTTTATCTTTCTTTCTGTATCTTATATATCCGCTATGCTACAAGTTGAGTTGTGATTCAAGGTAGACTGTCAGTTATTAACCTAAACAGCCTTAATACCTAACCAATACGCAGGGGCAGTGTGGTCGATACGCTTCAAGTAAACACGGGTCGTCTTTCATGAAAAGAACTGAAGTATAGCCATGATACCGAGTTCATTGGACTTTTAACAGATAACGTTACTACCTCAAATAACCTGGGTTCTTTTTGTTCTTTCTTTTCGTACCAAACTATTTACAATTGATATCGTGTAGCCTACTATGTGACGGCGTTATGCCTCATGAAAACCAGTTAGTTATACATAGAAATATAAGAATCTAATATTAAGGGAATTGGAGCTCATACTGCAGCTATAGCTCCTCAGCAACGACGGGCTTTGTTGTGAGTTTTTTTAGCAACTCCTGTTAAATAACGCGACCGTTTTCAATTGTATAATGTTTTCTTTGCAGTGATTTACGTGACCGACAATTTTGATAGTGTTTATTTTCATTGTCCCTGAAGGGTCTGTAAGTTAATATCTACAAGTATTATTTTTTAATTAGGATCTGTAGTTATTCAGCTTACAACGTCGCATGCAGATACTGTCTGGCTTCGTGCAGCGTAGGTAGCTGCAAGGGGTTACTGTAGCCTACAGTAAAGTTTTGTTTATTTAACTGACCTTACTAGCATATCTAATGACCACATGACAGCCATTTGCCTGTTACCATATCGGCTGGATAATAACCGACGTTCACAGCGGTTCACTTATTTAACAGTTGAGACAGTTAAAACACGGATAATATAGCTGTATAATATATCCTTTATGATGCACAAATGCAAATTCGGAATAGCCTAGAATAATTTCATTTCATTGATTTTAATTCACGGACAAAGAACACAATCTTATATGCTTTTCATTCTTACTTATCCTATTTTCTATTTTGTTTTGTTTCCAGGTGGCTCTGCCAAGATCACGGTACAAATATGGGAAAATACTTGATCCTACCGGTTCTACTGCTCCTAGAGCTCCTCTGTGGATGCACAGGGAACCAAAGAGTTGCGAGATCCTCCACAATGCAATTCACTCACTCTGTTTACAACACGACCATATATGAGAACTCTGCTGCTAAGACGTTCTTAGAGAGCCATGCCAAGATGGGTATCTACATCGCTGACCCCACCTGGGAGATACGGTACAAAATAGTTGCCGGGGACAACGAGAACCTATTCAAAGCAGAAGAATACCTCCTTGGAGATTTCAGCTTTTTGAGAATAAGGACCAAAGGAGGCAGCACTGCCATTCTCAATCGCGAGGTCAGAGACCACTATGTACTCACCGTCAAAGCCACAGAAAGAGGTACTAATTTGGAGGCTCGCGCAAGAGTCAAGGTTCAGGTACTGGACACCAATGATCTGAGACCTCTCTTCTCTCCGACGTCTTACAGTATTTCATTGCTAGAGAACACGGCCATACGCACCAGCGTGGCCAAGGTGACGGCGACAGACGCCGACATCGGTACTAATGGAGAATACTACTACAGCTTCACAGAGTGGACGGACATGTTTGCCGTCCACCCAACCACCGGAGTTGTGACCCTGACCGGCAAACTGGACTATTCTGAGACCAAGCTGTACGAGTTGGAGATCTTGGCTGTAGACAGAGGGATGAAGCTGTACGGGAGCAGTGGCTTCAGTAGCATGGCCAAGCTGACCGTCAGAATAGAGCAGGCCAACGAACACGCACCGGTTATCACTGCCGTCACTTTGGCTCCTTCTGATGCTGACCGCGACCCCACCTATGCTGTAGTGATGGTGGAGGACAACGATCAGGGGCAGAACGGGGAGATAGCCTCATTGAGTGTGGTAGCGGGAGACCCTCTCCAGCAGTTTAAAGCTGTGAGAAGCAGTCCAGGGAGCAAAGCATACAAAATCAAAGCGGTTAAGGATGTAGACTGGGACAGCCAGCCTTTTGGATATAACCTGACATTACAAGCTAAAGATAAGGGAAGTTTACCCCGGTTTTCCTCTGCTAAATTAATTCATGTAACTTCCCCACAGTTTAAAATGGGCCCATCTAAATTTGATAAAGCTATTTACAGGGTCAATCTCAGTGAGTTTGCCCCACTTCACACACCTGTCGTTATGGTAACAGCTTTGCCCAAGCATTCACAGCTAAAGTATGCTTTTAAACATAAATCGGAGAAGAATAGATTCAGCATTAATCCCGACACGGGTTTAATCACCACAGCCGGACCCATTAATGCTGATAATTCCCCCAGATATGAGCTGGACGTTATGACCACGGACAAAAAGGCATTCACTAAAGTGATCATAGACGTGATTGATGTCAACAACAATGCCCCTGAGTTCCAGCAGACATCTTACAAGGCTTCTGTTGATGAGAATGTACCTGTCGGGACCAGCGTGCTGGAGGTCAAAGCCACTGACCTGGATCGTGGAGAGAATGGTTACGTGACCTACAGCATTACCAATGTCATGCCGCAGCCATTCGTCATTGAGTACTTCTCCGGTGTCATCAGCACCTCCGAGGTCCTAGATTATGAGTTGATGCCAAGGATTTACAATCTCAAAGTCAGGGCATCCGACTGGGGATCCCCTTTCCGCAGAGAGGTGGAAGCATCCGTCACCATAACACTAAATAATCTAAATGACAACAAGCCGCTGTTTGAAAATATAGACTGTGAAGTCACCGTGCCAAGAGACCACGGTGTGGGAGAGCAGATAACCACAGTGTCTGCCATCGATGCTGATGAACTGCAGCTAGTGCACTACAACATTAAAGCTGGAAACGAGTTGGATCTGTTTGAGCTGAACGCAAACTCCGGAGTGCTCTCACTGAAGCAGACACTGAGTGACGGAGAGGCATCTAAAGTGTCCTTCCATGGTTTGCAGATCACCGCCAGCGATGGCGAACATGAGACCCAGTCCATGGTTATGAATATAACTGTCATCACGGCGCGCAAGCCTGTCCAATTAAAATGTGTTGACACCGGCGTCGCGACCATGCTGGCGGAGAAACTGCTCCAAGGCAGCAAGATTCACACCCAAACAGAACCCGAGGATAACTTCATGGATATTCATTCTGTAAACCGCTTCACGCCGCAGTTCGCTGAGTCATTTCCGAGTGCAATGGAGGTCAAAGAGGACCTTCCCATCGGGGCTCGCATTGTCCATTTGAGTGCTACAGACACAGACAGTGGCTTTAATGGGAAGCTGGTGTATGTTATTTCAGGGGGAGACACAGAGAGCCGCTTCATAGTGGACATGGAAAGTGGCTGGCTGCTGGTTAATGCTCCTCTTGATAGGGAAACAACAGACCACTATACACTCAATGTCACAGTGTACGATCTCGGCATACCACAAAAGTCCTCATCCCGCCTCTTGGATGTCAAAATCTTAGATGCAAATGATAACAGCCCACAGTTTTTGCAAGACTCATATTCAGTTGAAATAAGTGAGAATACACCCGTGGGTACAGAAATCATCCAGGTGGATTCAACCGACAAGGATCTAGGGGATAACGGGATTGTCAAGTATTCTATTTTGGGGGGCACAGATCACTTTGCCATCAATGAGGACACGGGTCTAGTGACGGTAAAGAAACAGTTAGATCGCGAGAGCCTGCCCGTATATGTCTTAAAAGTCGCCGCCCGTGACCAGGCCGTGGCCGAACCCCAGCTCGTCTCCACGGTGTTGTTAAAGGTTATCCTGGAAGACGTTAATGACAATCCACCCAAATTTGTGCCTCCTAAATACCGGGTGAGGGTGAGGGAGGACCTTCCCATCGGCGCAGTGATCATGTGGCTGGAGGCTCACGACCCCGACGTGGGACCCTCCAGCCAGGTGCGCTACAGCCTCATTGACAGCGGCGACGGACACTTTGAGGTGGACAAGCTGAGTGGTGCGGTGCGGATTTTGAAAAACCTCGACTACGAGCAGCGGCAGGTGTACAACCTGACGGCGAAAGCCAAGGACAAAGGGAAGCCCATGTCTTTGTCGTCAACCTGCTTCATCGAGGTGGACGTGGTGGATATCAACGAGAACATTAACAGGCCGTTATTCCCCTCATTCTTGGATAAAGGATTTATCAAAGAGGATGTACCTGTTGGGACTTCGGTGATGAAAGTATCTGCCCAAGACGAGGATGAAGGCAGAGATGGGGAGATACGATACTCCATACGGGATGGCTCTGGCCTGGGG
The DNA here is from genome assembly GCA_900323295.1 of Molva molva. Lineage (NCBI taxonomy): Eukaryota > Metazoa > Chordata > Actinopteri > Gadiformes > Lotidae > Molva > Molva molva. Next base: position 11,473 of record OOFG01000649.1, on the reverse strand, counting down.
ATATTCACTATTGACGAAGAGACTGGTGAGTTTCTTTTCTCTCCTCTTTCCTCTGTGCCATTATCATATAGCTGCTTGTGAAGCGTGTATGCTTTTTATTATTCAGAACATGAAATAATAGGAAGGCATTGGTTTGGAGCTAACTAGCATAGGAATAAATTCCCCTGTCTGGCATCTATGCGTAAGAGTATGCGCGTCTGTGCGTCCGTTTGTATGTGTATGTGAGAGACGGGTGCACTTCCGGGAGGACTGTTAAGGTTCCTGATTCCATTCATTTTTCCTCTTTGGGGGAGGAATAAATGGCAGGAACAGATGGGCCAGCTGTCTCTCAGACCTGCAGTAGACATTCCTGACTGGTTGTTTAGGTGAACTAAGCCATTTCTAAATGCAGTTCTCCTTCCAACTGTTTTTTTGTTTAAGGATACTGACCTTATAAATCCATTACCATCCTATCTTTTTCCATTAAAACCTCTTTGTAGCATATATTTCTATTGATATTTAATTCAGATTTTTTTATTTCAGTTTTAATTGTGATTCACTTGTATCTCTTGCTTTTCTTTGACAAAAAATTCTCTGCTTATGAATCCTTTCAACACCTGCCCGAGACTCTCATAGACAGTCAGAAATTCCTGACACAAGGATCTAACCATTACCTACTTTGATACTTTAGACATGGCTTCCATTTGGAAGCAACCACATTCTTGGGTGGCTAAATGTGGGTTTCCTCCCCTTAAAAAAATCTAACCCAGTTCCTACATATTTAATGTCTAAATTAAGCAGTGAAACGTGCTGCATAATACATAAGCTTTTTGGCATGTGTAACCTCTAATGTTCATAGGCTCCATAAGAAAGTTGGAAATGCAATTTAGCCAACTGAATTTTACCTACGGAGAATAGGAACAGCCCTCAGCCAATAGCTTTGATTTAAAGCCAATGAAGAATCAGGTAGCTATGCATAATTTAAGGAAGTTGATGGAATATAAGCAAATCAAATAGTTCTGAGAATAAGTTATTTTTCGTTTTTTTTTATGCAGGTTGGTCTACAAAGTAAAGCGATATATAGAAAGAAGAATAAAATCAACCAATCCATAGTGGCTCTTGTTAGGCGTGTTGAGCTTTGTGTGAAACCTTTATTGGAAAACACAATGTATTTTCCAACAATGACTCAGTGGTACAGCTGCATATTGTGAAAGTAGACCACAATGTAATAAAATGTACACATTGTACAAGGGGCAAACCCAGAGGAAGCTGAACCCTCAAATCTTTCAAATGTTTTTGGGCTGGCAAAACTAGTAAAAATACTTTTAAGTTTTTTTACTAGTGTGTGTGCTCATACCCTGCAAACAGTGTTATCAATGTTCAGTGATGAATTATAGGTGTGCACTCCAGTGTTTGTAGATGTCTACATTGGCACCAAGCAAAGAACCCTGGTAATCTCCACTGTGAAAACATTCCTCAACTCAGTTGTTGGGTTTGCTGACATATGAATCAAAAATTGCCCTGTACATTATTAAACTGACACACTTGTCTTTTTATATTATGGCAAGTTGCAGATTTAAAATCTTGGCTGCAAAATAAGCTCTGTGTCTGTTTGTCTGGTTGTTGTGTTTTCAAAATGGCACCCTGTCGGAGTGCACCACCTGCATTTAGCTACTTGTCTAAGTCTAGGCTTGCACATCAAAAAGTTAGCCTGAGGTAGTTTGTGAGTGGACTTGACTTGGTTCTAGCTAATTTTGGCTCCTGTGTGTGCTCAGTCATATTGTGATACTGTAAATAGGGAAATTAAGGCTATGATACAATGTAATACACTCAGTGATTGTAAAGTTTGTTGGTAATTAGATTTTTCCAAAGCACATACAATATGGTTGTTCCTACGCTTTTCTCTTGATAAGGTGCGTGTGGAAAAAAGATCTAATCTGACAGACTACTTGTTTTCAACATTTCTAAGTGTGACTTTTGACAACTAGAACTGCTGCAATATGCTTTTAATGTTTCTACCTTTGATTCCCCATTGCTCCATAAACAGCCCAGAGAAACAGTTTGCTGAAAGAAAATGCTTATTGTTTCAATATTTATTATAACAGCTTGTGTTTCAACCCAATTTCCATACTGTTGTTAAAGTTGAAGCCACCTCTCTAACAACAAACTCAATTGGCTTTGATTTCAAAGATTTCTTCTGATTGCTCATTTGAATGCTCTGTAGCAGCCCAAAAATGTTACAAGTAAAAATGTGCCTATTTCATAGTTATATTTTTGTGGAAACAGAAAAAGAGAAATTCAAACGACAGAAGGCCTAAATGTTTCAAGGTTTGACTCTGCAACGTTTTAAGTCATGTCAAAAGAAACACATGTAGTATAAAGCAATGTTTTGTTTGAACAGCACTCTTCTAAATAAGCCATAATAAGCACTGGCAGACATACTGTCTTAGGGCTAAACTTATAGAAGAGGATGATATTTACCGTATACTATTCCTTATAGAATGTGAAGCAAGGACACTAAATCTGCTCAGAGATTACCTTGTTGAATGTGGTTCGCTTCTGTATGAATAGACCGTCTCTTGCCTCAGGCTGCTAGCCAGTGGATGCCGGTGGGCATTGGAATTGTGACGCAGAACAAGCCAACCAACCCCCAGAGAGAGAGTTTACCAACAGCATTCAAGTGCTAATTCCAGCATATGCTTTCAAACAATTAACACACACCAGTGTATCTAGAACACAGGTTTTAAAACATTATAAACAATGTATGGAGAAGCAAATCTTTATTGACCAGCTTCCATTGGCTTTTAGCAGTGAAAATATGTAAGTAGACGGCATCCCTTTTCAGGGTGGGAGAAAGCTTGCTCATTAGATAATGCATGCAATGCCCTTTCCTGCTAGATAATGCATGCATTGCCCTTTTACTTGAAGTTGTTAGCAGTCCGTACTTTGAATGAGAGCTTTGTTGTGACAAATGACATGTTTCGTACAGAAATAAATAAGTGTTTTCAATATCATATATCAAAGTGTTACTTTTCCTCCCTTTTCTCCAGTGATAATAGATATGGAACATGCATATACATTGGCAGTTTTAAGTTTTTGATGTTTGGATTAGTTATTGATTGAGAAATTTCATTAGGTCTCAATAGTTTCAATATGCAGTTTTTTTAGCTGTAGTTTTATGTTTAGTATCTCTATTTGTATCTGAGCTTGAGACGAGTGTGGCTGAAAAATGCCACATGACTCCGAGCAGTCCTTGCTCTAGTACTGTTGCTGGGGCGATGGGACCAGGAATGTGCACTGGGCCAAAGTTGATTGGAGGAAGGTAAATTAAAAGCACACTTTCCCTTGTTAAAAGTTTGTGTTTCTCTCATCCCATTAAGTCTTTTGGAAACCCTGTAAAGGTCCCTCGTGCAGATGGTGTCCCTCGTGTAAATTCTGGTCATGCTGTTGTTGACATGCTGTTGGAGCTTGGTTTAATGATGATGATGCTCTTGAATTGCGTCTGGGTATTGTTCCCATGTAGGTGTGACTTAAACCACTTGTGATGTATAACAGAATTATTTTAGCACACTATTACTTTGACATCTCACACATATGCAGAAGGAAAACAAATACAGTAAAATATAGTATTTGTAAGTAAACTATCCATGCCCTTTAGTTGTATGCCTACAGTAAGTTGATATATATGTTTTACTTGCCAAATATAGGATTTATTTCTCTAAAGGGGCTCCTAAATATATTTTTTAGGAAAGGGTTTTATCCAAAGCAATGTACAGTGAATACAGGCAGCCCCACATGTTATTAAGAAGCCGGTAGGGGTTGCACAATGATATGTAAGCGGCAGACTTTAGGGATCAAACCCAAACCTTTTGGCTTCTCTGTTCTGCCCCTATGTTTTTCCCTTTTTTTCAAGAATGTCAGGTGCACGGTTCCTTGGCTGTCAAAGCCTATCTGACCGAGCTTAAAAAAACATGAGTTTGTGCTTCAAACTGCTTGTTTTTGCACTCCAAGGGTGATGTAAGACATCTATTTGGAGTCAAACTGTGTGGAATCAAGACAAATGCATTTTTTGATTGATTGTGCAAATCCATTGTTTTTCATTGTGCAGTGGTACGGAATTATCAGCTTAGACAATCCATTTTTTTTGTTTTCAATCAATCTAGTCTTACCCCAAACAAATAGGACATTTGACAGCTAGGCCAGCTCTAAATACTGGACAACAATTGATATTTGTTTTTCTCAGAAAGCTCAATGACACTAAATTGTCCATATTTTTTGGCACGTTGACACCTCTAGTTTGTCATTTATCTTCATATCAATGCTTAGAAAAATGCCACTATGGCCGGTGACGCACAGTGCATTCTTGTAACACAGGAATTGTCTGCATACATCCTTTGACACAATTATCTCTAAAACAGGCTATAGTGGATTGCGTCCTTGATGCTGTAGGGCTACTTTATCAAAAGTCAATTTATCTCCAGAACATTTTTCTTTTTCATAGCATATGGACTATTGTTCCCAAGGAAAAACTAGTGTAGCGACCTGAACACAATCAGATATATGTTGGACAATCCCCAACACCTGGATGCCCGGAGGTGCAGCACTGCTAGCTCATAATAATGTGATCTTCATTAGGGGCGGATTCTTTGAAAGTATGTTCAAAGACCCTACAGCATTATCCCTATTCCTAATGACAATCAGAGCAGCCCTGGTATGCCCTAATAGGTTTTTTACTTGATAAAGACCTTCATTAATAAAAGCATGAATGTTAACAACATGGGCATGGCCATGTCGTAAAAGTTAAGGAACTCCCTATGAAGCATGTAGTAATTGAGGGCAGATCCTTTGATTACTTTGGTTAGAATGGCATTTATTTAATAAAGATTGCTGTAGTCACAGAGGTTGTGAAAGAAGTAGTCAAATGTGTTAGTGCCATCTTATTTGATAATAGGTTTACCAGGCTTGCGGTAAGCTTTTAGGTCTATCCTACTTTTTAAACAATAACATTTTGTCAGTATGTATTCTGTGTTCGCAAACTGGCACAATTATTCTGTGTGTAAAGGAATCCTGTAAAAGTAATGGTTTTCTGCTAGTTTGGGATATATAAGATGAAGTGGAAGTGGTTACGGGTGTATCAGTCTAACCTACTAGGTCATAGCTGTTTGCCCAGGACATTTGAGTAGATAAGATAGGCATCACTTTGAGGTCATAGACCTACTTTGTCATGATGCATCTCTAGAACTGAACACAGCATGACCCCATTTAACAGCAAAACATGAAACTGAAGAAACAGGTTCAGGTATTTGTCTGAGTCTCACATATGTAATTATAAGGATTATAATGTATATAATATATATATAATGTATGTATAATGTATATATAATGTACATTAAGAAAACACTAATATGACCCAAAGGAAAAAATACTTTGTGAGACCCTTGTAAACATGATGGTAATTATTGGACTGGTTTGCTTTTTAAAATTTAGGCAAATTAGTTTATCCTAAATAATGGGTCAGACTGTTGTTTTAAAGATTACTTTCCAATACGAACAAGAACAGTCTCGAAAGTCTCTTGATTAGAACACAAAACAGTAACAGATAACATGGCAGACAAAGTGTGAGAAACAATCCCCTTCTCAACAGGAGAAAGATAATGTTAACGTTTTTTCCTTTATTCGCACATCCAATTAGGCCTAGGAATTTATCATATTCTGTAGCCCCTTTTACACAGAGATCACGAAAAGAAGATCTGTCATTATGCTGGCTTTGCCTTTTTTTACAAAGAACTAATCAAAGACGGCGTAATGTGCTTTAACATAGCATGCCGGTATTCCGGAATCAGAGGTATCACAACAACGTCACCATCTAGTGTGGCTTATAACATACACTTCGGATAGTGAAATTGCTTTCTAAACATTACGGTGAGTGAAATGAGTGTGGAGGAGCTTTTTCTAGCCGTGCACATTTATACCACTCTTCAAACGCAAGCAAAGTTGCTTTGCATCGTATACAACACGTTGATGCGTAACTTTACAATGGAGGATCCGTGGGAGCAACGTGTTTGTGCCATCAGAAATACGTCGGAGGATAAATTGAAGAGAAGCAGGGAGTGGTTTACAGGAAGAAAGGTGCGCAGACCTTGGACGCCGTAGACGGAGACGTTAACTAGTCTGTTTCTTCAGAGATGTTTAATTCCCCCGGTGGTGGGTCGCACACATAACATCCTCAAAACGTCACAATCCTTCTGGTTCACCCTTTTTACACAGACGTTGATTTGGCTCTGTAACTACCGCCGCTGCTGGCTTAAAGGCTGAAATACAATGCTCCCCCATTCGGTTTTTTGTACATTTTATACAGAAGGCGAGGCGGAATAATGCAGCAACATTCCCACCTTGAACAGGCTGTGTAAAAGGGGCTTATGGGAAAAGGGGAGCCCATCAGAAATCTCTTTATTTTGTGCTTTATTCACTTATTAACATAAGTCATCCTCTCACTTTTGTCTATGGGTTATTTTATTATGACGTATCCCTTTGCTGGCCCAGCAAAGAGATATATCTTAATAATAATCTTAATAACAGTCAGTCTTACATACCAATACCACAAAAATCTCAGCATTGTCTGTTGATGTCTGTGATATTGAATGGTGGCAAATAGCTAGCCAATAGCGATCTAGGCTAAGCTCTGGACTCTACCTGATACACTAGGCTCAACAGCATAGTGGAGGAATTTGAAGCATGTTTCCAGGGCTATAGAGTGGTGGTTGTAGGGGGAGAGTGGAGAAAGTTTATGTAAGCATGTGAGCTGAGGCCTCAGAAGACTGAGGAATGTGGGTAGGGGTAAACTGAATTATATTAGATGGTTCAAAGAAAGCTCTAACGTTTAAGCAAAGAGCCCGTCACGTGCTGGCCTGGGCCAATGGACTGGTAAAAAGCAACAGACCTGGCTCCTAATGCTGTCTTATTAAAAAGTGGTTTACAAAAAGCCCTCTGAGAATCATTCCAAATGAATGCCTTTTTTTTTGTTGGAGGTTTATTTTTCTTGAAGTGTTGTGCAGGCTAAATATTTTATTGTGAAATGCAGAAATGCCAAAGCGATTTTGGCAATGGAACCGTGATAATTCTTGTTTATTGCTTCAAATTATTTACATTTGACTTGATTTGTCAAACAGACTTGAAACCTGACAGACTCAACCACATTTTGCAGACTCAGTCCATCTTATACACTACGGTATATGGCTAATGCTGTGCTGCTGCCCTCTACCCTTTGTTACATTGGGTGTGAGGAAATCGGTATTCAATAACCTCATGTTTTTCTTTGTCCTGTCTTGTTCTATTAACATAACTTTTGCAAGCCTTAAATCAATGATAAGGCGTTACCCCTATGAAATGATGTGTAATTCAACAATGAAACCAAGCGTGGTTACAAATAGGAACATAGACGTAGAAGAGAGGTTTGCAGCCCACACAGAATATTCTTTGTTTTGCACGCCTATACTGTATGTCATTTATGAGTTTAACCAAACAGTATGAATTTGTAATGATACTCTAAGAATTTGTAGGGTGACTAACCCTGCATTTAACTGGGCTTGGGTGGTATATATTTTTTTTCAGACCTTTTATACTCTGCTGACATTTCACTGGGGATAACATACAGTGTTTCCCTCAGAATTATTATAAAATATTTTTTTACAGCTAGAGTAGGCAATTTCGAGAAACCAGCCAGAGTAAGCCTCCCTCCAAAGCCACTCCCCCAAAACACATGACAAGCTCGCTAACTTTAGCAATAGGTCTGCCTAGCATTGTGGAAGACTCCAGTCTTTATTAAATCAGAAATCAATCAAAAATCTGTCAATGTTGATTTTGTGGCAGGCCGCCACACATAAATGTATGTATGGGAACCACAACCATATTTGTGTAAAAAACAACAAAAAAAAACGTAAAAGCTGAGCTGCTGGTGGTAGAAGTCATTGAAGCATGTATGACATTGTCTGGCCTACAATGCTGTGTGTCTAATATGCAATAAGCCTACTTAGACAAGTCTTGCTGGGTTTAAATACTTATGGCCCATAGAATAATGAATAGAGAGGAAATAAGCACCCTTCTTCCATAGATTCTTGGTGGAGGACCCGATGACACTTGTTGCTGCGCAATAAGACTGGCAGTTGAATAAAATCAAGATGTAAGATGCAATCTCTAAATAAAGTTATATGTGATAATATTTTCATGGTTCTATTAAAGATTCAGTGAGTGACGAGATTGACTGTCTCCGGCTCGAGCAAAATGGAGGAGGCAATTATACTGATGTTGCGGGTTTCGATTCTATCCCATCTACCACTTTGTACGCAAATTGTTTCACAAGTACAATGTGAGTGAAATTAAGTGATTCACTGGAAAACAAGTTTACAATGATCAAAGGACCTGCCTGGGCATGTGTGAGCACAGCCTAGACACAGACGCACCTTACAAATAGCAATCTCAAAATATACTTTTCCCAAGCACATAGACTTCTTCACAGGGACAAATGGATGAATTTAAAGCAAGGGTAGGCAATTTTGGGAAACAAGCCAGAGTTAGCTAGATTTTGAAAGTATCCAACTGAAAAAAACTTCCCTTCTGCAGGCCTTCCTCCAAAGCCCCTCCCACAAAACAGACAAGCTTGCTAGCTTTAGCAATAGGTCTGCCTAGCCTTGTAGAAGAGTCCGGTCATGTCCAGTGGTGCACACCCAGGGAATGCGCAAGTAGACTGGTAGCTAGGTAGAAAGACAGGTAGGCCATCCAATAATTTCTTTCGGGCCGAAATAAATTATTTGAGGGCTTCTTATGGGCCTTCAACAGCCACAGTGATGTCAGCCCAAAGTGGTGTTAACCACAAGCCCTATTGTTAGGTTAAATAAAATGTTCTACCTTTGTCTCATCGCCCCGTGGGCTTGTTGTACATCATTAGAAAATTAAATATGCAATAATGCAAATATGAAATGCGTTCCTCCGCAAACATGAGACTTTTCTGTGACTGACACAGTCATTAACAAAGAACCTCGATTTTGAAGGAGTGAGTTGCGATTTTATGTTTTACTGGAAAGGCCTTTGGGCATGATAACTAAACAATCTAAATTGGCTGCAGAAAAGGTACCCTCAGTGTTATATACTTGGTGGCTTATACAACAAAACATTGGGTAGACAGCAATACTGCAGTTACAACATAACATTTAAGGGTTGTTCAACTTTTGGCTTATTTTAGGCCTAATCGGCACATAGTCTTGGTTGATCGCAGTAATCTCTCCTCTCTAGTGTTAAATGTAAATTATTCAGCTCAGGTTCAGGTTTTATGTGACTCATTTATAATAATCTTCATATTAATATGGATCTGTTCTGGAGAATGACTTTGTGTCCAGTAATATTACCAATGTATATTATGTTTTAAAACTGTTCTGGCTATTTCAAAATGCCCTACTGCACATCTACTGTACCTCTACTGTGTGCAGTATTTCAACAGAACTATGCCCGTAGGCAAAGAAAAGATTGGCGTTGAAAAAAAAGAAGGAAATCTGGCAGCCGTTTCTGCACAGTCAGATGTTTTATTAGCCCGAAGGCAGGTTTTGCAACTTCCTTTAGTGGGAGAAAAGGTTCAATGAGATAGGTGTGCCAGTGATTCAGTCCATGATTCACCTTTGACAAAGGCCCAACATTTGCAAACACACCTTTCATAGTCCAAAGGCCTTTTTGATGGCCTGTGTTTATTTTGCGTGTTAAAACTGTGTTGGAATATCAGTCAAGAATTTCACATTATATAAACCAGGACGCCCCACCTGGCAGCCGCTCTCGCATGGCCAGTGAGTTAAATGCAGGGCCCAGAGTTGTTTTGGCTCACATTCCTTCCGCTGCTTGCAGATAACAACGGCATATTAACTCATCTCCTTGGCTGATATCTACAATGCTGCTTGCCAGCCAGCCAGCCAAGTGCATGACATTTGTGAGAGTGAAATTGTTGTGTTAGGTCAGTGTCTGCCCGTCAAGCAGATGAGTACTCAAGCATGGGCATTGGCTTGGCAGCAGCTCAAAAGAGGTCTGATGCGCTCACTCTCGCGCTATGTCCTATTAGCGCACAAACGTTCCACCCCCACCATTTGAACTGCATGTGCGTACACGACCGAATAACAGATCCCTCTGTCTCTCTCTTAGTTTCCATGTTTCAGTTGGATAAAAAAAAAAAAATGAGAAATGTCTTTTTTCCCTTTCCATTTTCATATTCCTTTTTTTTTTTTATCCCCTTCTGACTCTTATTGCTCCAAGTCTTTTTTCTTTTTGTAACGTTTTTTTAAACATTCATGCATTCTCTTGACTTGAGTGGGCCTTTTCAGCACACCCAGAGTGTCAGAGTTGCACTCACATTTTATATTAATACATGGTACATTTGCAGTTTCATACATCTTATTTTTGCAGTGGCAAGCTTGATTTATGCAGTTCGCTGTCAGCTTAGTAAAAGAACATAACCAGCGGTTAACGCTTATTTTTTATTTTAATAGACATCTTTTTCATTTTCTTTTACTTCTCTTTTAACTGAATGCCAATAAACAGTTATGTGGCAATGTTTGATGTGAATCCCAAATGGATTACTTTTGGGACAAACACATTTCATGTCATGTTATCATTTCATATTGCTATCACCTTTGGGTTAACCCTTTGTCAGCTTTGCTCCTGAGACAAAGTCTGTTTGTTGAGCAGTATTCTGGCACAACCAATATCTTGCAGCTCTCTCTCCAATGTCCCATGGGTCCCGTTGATGCTCTTCTTATCTTTGTCCCCTTGGTAGTAGTACGTTACATTAGGTGGTTAGCAGTCTTATTTACATGTTAAAGGGGACCCTCATGCTCACTAGAGTGAGAAGAGAGTACTGCTTCATATGCATGTTGTGAAAAAATCGCAGTCAGAAACATCAACTTTGTTTCCATGAAATAATTAGCAAAATGTTGGATCATTGACATCATTGTTCTTGGATTTGCGTTTTCCATTGGTCCGATTTGGATCGTGAAGTTCCCCTTTAAATGTGAAAGTTGTTAAAGTAGTCGTTTAGTGAAGTAGAGTTTTTGAGGCTCTAATTACAAGGTATGAGTTCAAAAATTCAATACTGCTATGTTGTAATTAAGTAACGGACTACTGAAATACAATCTAGCGAGCTATGTGTCGAACCGGAGTCGTCAATCTACATCAACAGTCCACGATTAAATATTAACATTGTTTATGAATTGATCGCACTCAAAAACAGAATAGCGATTCTCAAGTCACCCTAAATTCTGACTTTTTTCACTAAAGCAAATAAATAAATATATATATTTTGACATAAGAAATTCCGCCCTGTCTGTCCACCCCTCACCACCACCTAATTATAAAGATGATTTTCAGGCACATCTCTGTATCAATAAACCCATAAAATCCAGTGAATGTTAAACTTATACATCAGTGCTGCTGAGTGCTGAGGAGATATTGGCTGGTGTTT
>OOFG01000643.1:0-17288 GCA_900323295.1 Molva molva | reverse complement strand
TACTGGAGGCCTTAAAAGTAAATCGAAAGCTTGCCCCCTCTGTGGAAAAAAAGAGGTCTTCGATTCCGATGATACCTCATTTTAATCCCAAGGAGGGGGGACAGAGAGGGGGCCCCAGTGTTGATGTTGTCGAGGCACTGATGGATGGAGACTTGGCTGATGGCACCGCTTCATCCAGGCCCAGCAGTGACATAGGAGGTTCCACTGGGACTTTTGGAGGGAAGGCCCTAGTATACAGAATACTGCTTTCACTGATGTTACCGATAAGGAGTCCTCTGTAGGTCAATGAAGAGGGAATGGAGGCCAAAGGTAAAAAGGGTTTACCGTTGTTTTTTTTCCACATCTAAAAAGGTTGATGCTTGGGTATGTATGTGTGTGTGTATATAATAGTGATACAAACAACAACAGCAACATCAACCAAAACACAATTCAGAACCAATAGTATAGTCTGATTTCCCTTCCAATCCTGTTTGAAGATACACAGTTTTAACCTCTCGTCCTACAGTGAAAAAACAAACAAAAGAAACGATCTGGAGCTCAGCTTGTAAATACTGAGTTTGAGAGAAAAAAAGGTAAAGCAGTGACGATGACAATCCCTGTTTCGCTTTTTCCCCTTGTGGTCATTTCGGGGGTCTGTGTCTGCGTCCATACTCAATTTAATCCATGAAAATAAACACAGAGATTGCAGCACCGGTGTCATTTTAAGGCTGGACTTTCAACTGTTCCAGATGACGATAGATGTGTCTCAGCCCAACCTCCATACTGTATACCTGCTTCATATTAACGTCTTTTGTTTGAACACCACCAAACGGTGGAAGTGATTGTCAAGCACAGAAACCCACATTCATTATGTTTTTTGCAATTCAGAAATACAGTTTGAAGAAATTAGGTTCATTTCTGGGAAAATGGCATCGGAAAACATCAGAAGACATAAAAGCAAAACAACAGACTAAAAGAGCAAAACATAAAAAACGCCAGTTTTTTTTTTTTTTTTTTTTGTATTATAATTCCTTGGCGAAAGAAATCAAGCGGTCGACATTAAAAATGAATTGGCCACAGAGTCCATAAAAAAATAGCAAACAGAGATTTCATCAGAATTCCACCTGTGGGTATCCATGGTGATGGATAGGTGCTATTACCCACTAAGGCACTGCATGTGAAAAAACATCTTGAAAGGAGAACAAGTGTTAAATGTAGGAGCTATCTGGAGAGATTAGACGCTTTGATGGAGTCAGGAGAGAGCGAGCTGGCTCCTCTCCTGTGCCTGCGGTGATATAGGATTTAATGATATCATCTATGAAGATGTTCTATATTTCTCCTTTTTTCCCCTCCTTTCTCTCTTTTTTCCTCACCCGTTCCAGTTCCCTTCTGCAACGAATAACACAGAGATTCGTTTTTCCCCTTTTCTTTTCACTTTATACTTGTATTGTGTGGTTTAACAATGAGTATCGAAGTGGAAACAAAATTGAAACAGGAAGATTTGACAACTTAATCCAAGTTATTTGCTTGAATACACACAGTATGAAATTATTTCCTCAAATGAAAGCTTAAACAAGCACTTCTGACCACTAAACACACATCTTACATGTCATGCCTATTAATTAACGACAAGTCGACATTTTCTTATTATTATGATAAAAAAAACATGTCAAACCTCCTCCGGTTATCAAATATTCGTAATAAATATCCTTTACTTTCACTTAGTGTAGATGATGTTTTTATTAGATTTTATTTTAAGGAGAGGCTGTACGTCGAGGGGATCTAAGCGGACTGTTGAATTAACTGGAAATTTCAGTTGCTTGTTTTGGCGGAGGACCACTTCCTCCCTGTGTGTGTGTGTTGGGTCCCTGGTGTGTGGCTCCTGACCTCAGTGTTCTTGGTTCAAACACATGTGGCAGACCACACGGTCACCAGACACTTCAAACATCACTCAGGGCTAAAACTAGTTCTGTTCCAACCTAACTCATTTACAGTACAGCAGTGGTTTCCAATCTCGGGGTCGGGACCCCACTTGGGGTCCCCTGATATGCGTATGGGTTCACAGGAGATTGCTGACATAAGCTATAGATATTTGATGATCCATTTTAGCATTTTATTTTGGTTAAGTCTTAGGTCTCATAGATGTCCTGTATATACAAACTGACTGCCCAATGATTCCTAGCCAGCAGCAAATTACTACTAATCACTTAGTGTGTTGTTGAGTGATGCTATTACGTTTACCGGGACATTGATGTTACCGGCAGATGTTGATTGGGTATAAACAATTTGTGTGGAAGCAGATGCACAAAAGTAAAATTTGTCTGGGAACCACTGCAGTACAGCAATGTCAACCACAGGATTATTTCCCCCCCCCATCCGAGAAACATGGATTTTGGGTCAATCTCTTGCTAGGTTGTTACATTTCCTGACAGAAGGTTGTGGGTTCCATCCCCAATATCCATAGCCTATCAAGAACTAGATGCTGAAAAGACATGTTTCTGTATTCACTGTAAGTCGCCTTGGATAAAGTTGTCTGTTCAATTATTAAATAGTAAAAAGAAATGAAGGGATACATTTTCGCTTTTACTACTTTTTGCATCATAATTTTAACGGTGTCGTTATATTTATGCGATCCAAATGCGTTCAAAAAGGTGCCGTTAAACATTAAAATGGGACTTATAGTGAAGGCTGTTAGAGGAGAAATAAGTTGTTTTAACGACACAAACAACATGACATCCTGTGGCCCCATAACCCTCAGAGGAGGGCTGTACATTCAAAACAATCCCACGTAATTCTGCATGGTTATTACACAAGCAATCACTGCTCAGCTTGTGATTAGCTTTTTCCTCCTAGAAGACATGTGCTTAAGCTCTAGACTTCCATCTCCAGTCACTAAAACACGAGACTTAGGCTGGCAACAGACACTCTCATTGTAAAAGTAAATCCAGTTTTCCATTCTACACATGGGACAGTCATTGCCATTTACCCCTGGTCAGTAGAAGTTCACATTTGTTCTGCTTGTTGGTGTAATGTGCTCCACTGGGGATAGGCCAAGTATCACATTTTAAAATGCCATTTAATTTAAGTATATTAGCACAGAGTAGGAGGTTTATGTTGGGGGGGCTGGAGGAGAGAGAGTGGCACACAGTCAAACCCCTGTTTGAAGATTACCATTTAGGCCATTTCTCTTCCACCATCAGGGAAAGAGCTAAATATTTATGGTACGACTCTGCCATGACACAGTGACGTGTAGGTTTTCTTAAGGGCTAACTATGATGTTAACTGGAGGTAGCAGTACCGGGCTACTAGTAGAACTTGCTTTGCGTTGGAGACCTGGGTTTAATTTCTGGCCCCCAGCCCCGCCAGCCCAGAACTAAGCTTTTTGTCCCTGTGTTTCCCTGCAGTTTTCTCTGGGGAACTCTGGAGTTTCTTTCTACCTGCAAAGGTTACAGAAAGGTTACATGGCAACGGGTAATCTCCACGTCTAGCATGGGTTAAACATTTACGTGGTGGACGAGTGGTTAATCCTGTGTGTTCCTCAACGTGAAAGTGAACCTGGAACTAATCTTATTATCCCTGAAAAGCAATACCATGGCTATTATCATATTTCATATTTAGCAGACTCCTTTACCCAAAGCCCTTTACCCTAGTGTTTCTTTTCTGTCTGAATAAATGCCATTAATGAGCAAGTAGGGGTTAGAGTTCTTTGACTCTTAGAGTCAAGAGTCAAATAACAATATTGGACTTCAACACAGAAAAGAACAGTGAAACAATTCAACAATAAGCAACACCACAATGTTACAAAAATCTGTAAAGTATAAAAAGGACTATAGGAATATTCTGCCATAGAGGCGGCTGAAGAGAGAGGTAGTTGGAGATTCTACAGGGTCAGTGTGTGTTGGTATGAATGGTATTTAGTTCACGATGTGTGTAGTCTCAGAGCACTGAGACCAGGAACACGCCTGAGGCTTGCCAGATTTTGTGGTAGGTGTTAGTGTGGGTGTTTGGATGTCATGGCCTTAGCCTGCGTCTAATCGTTATATGAGTCTAGCTGTTGTCTCCGTACTGACTCGGTTGTTTAATGTGCTTCACTCAGGTTTCATAACGTGTTGTGAGAAGAAAGGAAAAGGTTAACCAACCTTGAAGATCGACTGGACTGACGTATCCTCTTGATAGTATTCCATCATGGACCTGTTGGTTGGTGATAGTAAAATCGAATGTAATACGTCTGTAAACAGTCACCATATCAATCCATATCAATCAATGGACCCCATTGGAGATCAATGGAGATGATAAACACTAAACGTAAGGTTGCTCATAATTTTAAGCATGTTTTGTTTTGAAGACGCCAGTTCATCTTTAGACAATTGGTGAAGTAGGCGATATATTGACTGGCATTGTTGCTGATGCTATGTAAATGCTATGAGCTTCAAATGTGATTACCCCCTGTGCTATGGCTCAAACATGAAAATGGTCAAATGACAACCATGGCTCATAAGTTATTGGTTTGCCATTCATTGGAATGTCATAACAATACTAGGAATACCTGTATGATACACTTATTTTACATATTGACATCACGTAGCTTAATTGTGGCTTCCATTATTTCCATTTGCGAATGAATGGGATACGTCTTTGTCGAATTACAAGGAATGAACCCACACACACACTTACACCACTAGTACGAGCAAAGAATTGTGGGCCATTATTAAAAGCCATTGATGTAGGAAAACAATGCATCAGACGAAAACAGTCCCTTTCTGTTTATGGTTACCATCCATGCCATCTTCTGACTCATCCAATGTGGCTCCTAATGCTGTGTACTTGTGCGGCAAAAACGTAAACTCATGAGATAATGGTGAACTAACCATGGAACCGGCACGGAGGTGTGGCCTTTGGTAGGCCCAGTGTTGTTTTGGAATCGGATATTGCCATTTGTATCGTCGTCTTCCTCTGGCTGCCGCGAAACCAAGGCGAATCATGGTAGACGAGTGTAATGTAAACCAGATCCCGGCTCTCCCTGTGGCGCATTTTCCAGGAACACCCCCTTATCCCCTCCCCCCAACACCACCACCAACAAAAAAAAAAGCTTCCGTTCCTTCTCTCTTCTTCTTGCTAATGTTGAGTTAGGGAAAGGACAGCCCAAAAAAAAACAAGCTCCTTAAAGTTCATGAATTGCAGGGATCCCATTCTTAAATGCTAGGACGGTAGTCTGCAGCAATAAAAGTACAGTTGATTACAGTTCTTATCTCTAGGATTGTAAGGCCCAGGGTTGGCCCCGGCAGCAGGAAGGGAACCCCTGTCACACATTCCCCCTGTTCCTATTCCCATGACGACAGTCTCCCTGCGCAAGGTAAACGCTTCCTGTTTCTTTCCACAGAACCAGAGAAGAGAGGTTATTTCTGAGGTTATTTTTACTCTGCTTGCTCGGTTGGCTCGGTTCTGCCAAAAGCAGCTTATTTGGTGGTAAGCATGGCCGCCTCCCCAAGCCCTTAAAGCCATGAAACCATTCGATGACAGGGCGAAGGGTCCTCAGTCTCCAACATCAATCCAGTCAATGTGAGGTGTCAACAGTGTTACCGCAATGGGCCCTCCTGCTCACTGGCGGCACTACAGCACAAAGTACCTGTGGTGTTATTAACAGTATGACGATTCTAGAATGCAAAGTGTCAAATGAGAGTATGAGATCACTGCTTACTGGAAGTTTCCGACAATTTCCGGTGTACTTGCTGATTTCAAGCCTCGACAAGCCATGAAATAGACATGACAGGTTAAAAAAGTGAAACAAGCTCTTTCTTTGTGGACTTGATTCATTGATTGGGAGTGACAGGCAAAGCACATCGTTGACAATGGCCCTAATGTGTCAGCTATGATTTCGCACATTGAACGATTCAGAGTGAGGCAGCAAATTAAAAAAACAGACTGTCGTATGTGCCAGAAAAACGATTTACATGATGTGAAGAGCCAAAATTGACTCATCGCCCTGACAAATACTTGCTTTGGAATCCAAAGTAAATCTCTAATAACTCACTACCTTAAGTCCCAAAACACAGGCAAGGCAATGGAAACAGGCTGCTTTATGGAGTCTTAGAGAGGAAAACGTTTCAAACATTCATTTTTGTTGTCTTTATTTGCAAACATATTTGCAAAAATAACGAATACACACACGCAAACACAAATGATTTAACAATTCAATGCTGGTTCAAATGGGCTTTGTTTTCAAGGTAATACAATCAGTTTAATAATACCCTATTGAATAATATGATCAGTCACATCATCTGTTTTATGGGGTCTTTAAACAAATACTAGAGCACGTTTAAATGTAACACTATCATTTTTATTGATGTATCATTTTTATTGGAGATTCAATTCTAACTCAACTTATATTTCTACATCATTATTGACCAAAAAAAGATCAGTGAGATAATTAGACCCCAACAGTATTGTAATACATGATGAGTTGGGAAAGTATATATTTTTTAGTTCTTTGTCCCTTAAAGCTGCTTGGTAGATAATAATGACAAATTATTTCACAAATAATAACTAATCAATGACCAAAAAACATTAATACCAACATAATAACATACATTCCAATGCTCCCAAAATAACAGCGGCCATTGCTTTGGGTGGTCGCGATGTCAAAGCCCTATTATTGGAAACTTAAAAGGTAAAACAAAAATGAATTAAAGCTCAATAATTGCTTCAATACCTTTCCTCTTATATTCTACTAGGAGTATTAGGTAAGGGTTCAACAGGGTTTCTCAGAAACCTGCATCAAATAACCTAGTAATCCAAAAAAATGACAATGTCCCAAAGCAAGGTAATTTCTTCCACTGATGGAGGGAATATTCTGGGGATCCTCACTGACTGCTTTTTATAGGTTGCTTGGCGCTCATTATGTGAAGGAGAGAGTGGGTCCATGCTTGTTGGTACCAAGAGTTCAGAGAAGATCGCAGGACCTGATAAAGAGGGAAATTCTAGCAGGGGTCTTGTCTCACTAGATTGTACCCACAAGGCCTCCCTGCCCTCCTCTAGAAAGCCATCTCGACCCCCCCTTTAGATGGAAGGAGGATTGGGACCTAAATTGCTCACTCGTAATGATTAGCTAAAGACCTGTCTTCGATTGGCCGTTAGCCCGGTATTGTTTTCACTCTAGAAGCTGCTTTGAAGTCTTGGCTAGTGTATCAGACATCTTCAATCTCTTCTTAAGATATGACTTTTTCAGGCCTTGCTACTGACTCTGCACATTTTCAGGCAATTAGCCTTGCAATGGACGAAAGAACTAAAGAGCAGAAATCATCCCAGACTGACTGAGTGTAATTTCATCAACATGGGGACAATTCGCCCGGGATGAAAGAACAAGTGTGGCTGAAGCCTTGGGAAACCTGGACTTTTAGGAAAGCTGGACATATGGGAAACTTGTACGACAGCCTTTTAGGGCCATTAGAGTGCTGTTGTTGAATTTTGTTAAAATCAGACAAAAAGTGACAATACGGTGTATTGGATCTTAACCATTGTGAAGTTAAACATTTCATTTTATCCTCAGATAGTCAGACACACTGTTCTTTAAAATGGCTTTCTGTATCACATGAGGTGAGACCATAGCAATAATATATTGAATCATCTTGAGAAGGGATTGTTTCAACATTAAAAAGACATGTTGTCTCCTGTTTGCCCCTTGATACCCATAACCTCTAAGGACACCACCGAAAGGATTATTGATTACCCATATAAAATGCACAAGCCACCCAGAAGTACAGACAAACTCATCCACAGAGCAACAAATATAAAAATTAAATAAAAATGTAAACGCAATACTATAGTGTTGTTATGACTATATCACAGGGGCTTACAAAGGCTTGGTGGGCCTGGTGTTCGACTGTGGATTCTACAAAGCCACATTACAGAGCAGGCTGTTTATTTAGGCAGACAATAAATCCCATCACTGCCATCATAACTTGGAAGAGTTTGGCTGCGTTCCATCCCCATCCAGAGCAGCAGTCTGTTCAACAGCTGCTACAGGCTCATTCGCTGGCGCGCAGAGAGAGAGACAGAGACAGAGATAGATAGATGCTCTAAAGTACCCCTATCTTCTCTAAAAAGGGTGTTTATAAGTAATATAATTAGGGGCTAAATGACAGTAGGTAGTTAGGTACAATGTGGCTAATTGCACCAATTAAGTCGCTTTGAAAAACGACAGCTTCAGCTGGCCCTGACATGTCCCCGGGGCCACGCAACGACGTGCAGCTGTCGGAGACGGGGGCGCTACGAGATATAGGTCTAATTACCAAGCAATTCAATGTCTGTCTTCGCCATCCGTGAAAGGAGCCGAGACAGAGAGTGAGTCAGGATGGTCTTGGTGATGGAACTCAACCGTAAACGGTAGTGGAGAGAACAGGAAATTTCACTCCTGACATTTTTTATTAAGCTCTGATGTATTTAGCTAGATAAGATTTCGTGGGCCTAACTATATTTTTGCCATGATTTTGTTCAGGAGGAATTTTAACCAGCAGTCTTTTTAAAGTGTAATTGTTCATCCAATGGCTCTACCAGCCGAAACAATACAATTATAATCTAATTTATTATAAATCGTTTTTCGGTTTTATGTGTGTGTGTGTGTTTGTATAAATGTTTATGTGTGGTGTGCATGTTTGTGTGTGGTATGCATCTTGCTGTGTGATCTGCATGTTTGTGCATGGTTCCCAGAACTGTGCAGCAGTACACACACACACACACACACACACACACACACACACACACACAGTACACACTTGTTGATCCATTGGTCATGCCTGTCTGCTTATTGAGTGAGTTTGATCCAAGGACCTCATCAAGCGAACGGCTCTTTTGAGTATCTCTGGGATCTGTACGAATTACAACTACTCTGTAATTTGTTCCATACAACCTTTCCGAAAGAAGGAAATCTCTTCTCTGAGCTTCCAATCTGCCTTCACTTAGTCTCTCAGGTAGGGCACCTCTGCTGGTGGCCATTTGGAATTGGATTTCAGATGCCACCACTCTCAATGTCGGCCTTCTCGCGATAGATTTCAACATAGTAATAGTAAAATAGTAAAAATAATAGAATAGCGAAAAGATAATACAATATACTACAGTTGAAGGAACAGCAGTTATAATTCTTTGTATGTTAAAGGACAAATGGTCAGAGCTCCCATTACTTTCCTTTTTCTTTTATGTTTTGATTTAAGATTTTCTTGTCAGTTATAATAGAGCATTTAAATACACTTTGCCAGGCACAAATACAGAGGTGTACCGATTCATTTATTATTATTATTTGATTTGTCGTTATGAAATGAAAACCGCTGTACACTGCACCCACCCTTGAACACATAATAGAAATCTGCAAACCACTCTCCCGTGCTAATTTAAAAACATGGCTTTAGTTGCATGGATGAAATCCTCTCTTCTGTGTTTGTGTATTAAGTCTGCTAAAAATCCAGGTGATTAGGGCACATCTAATCAGATGCTAAGGTCGATTTTGTGGTACGAAATATATTAAGCTAGCATAGTCACAGATGTGGAATTAATCTCCCCTCACATATGGAACTACACTACTCTCCGAATATCTATTTCACTCAGGAGGCAAGTCTATTTAAAGGCCTATTCATAATCCACTCCAGGAGTTAAGTGCCCTCTCGCTGACATTCAGCTTTCTTTCTTTTTTTATTACATAATGGCTTCTTCTTACTCAATTCATTATTACTCAAACCATGAGCTAAAATTGTTGAGTTTTCTTTCTAGCTGTCAAGAAGGTTGGAGAAACCTTAGATGCAGAAGAAATATAATTTGACCTAATGTGTACTTAGTCCATGAAAGAACTATTTAAATATGATGACAGAGGATCTGTCGTATCCTTACATCACCCTTAAGGCCATGTTTAAATCAAATAACACAGTATAGAACAAGCTTTACAAAAAAAACGTTAATTTCAACACCAAAAAATTGTCTTGGATGATGCTGTGTTTTCATGAGTTTTGTTTGTTTGTTTCTGCAATCTTAACATCTCTTTTTAATCAGTTTCCATCAGCCAGGCAATCAAAGCCTTTACTATTCCTATTTCTTGCTGAAACAGTAACTGTAATCATAAACTTTATTTATTGATATTGCACCTATTTGAATAACAACATTTCCTAAAGTGCCTTACATTAAAATGATAACGGCGTCTCCAGAAGTTTAGAGCAGCGGGGGGATGACATCACCGAGCCACCCGTTCTCATTAACCCCCCTGGAAGCAGAGCGAGAACAACTGCTCACTTTAGAGCACACATTAAAGGGCTTGGCGAGGGGCCTCCTTGTTCGCTTTTCCACGTCTGGAGCTCCTTCCTTCCAATTGCTTGAACACGTTCAATGGCTGGAAGAATGTGGCCTATTCTCCAGAGCTGGTGGCTTTTTTGGAGGAGCGTCCAATGTTTTTCGATTTGCTTGTTCCAGCCGCATGCACTCTTAAGATATGGAAAGAGGGCTGGCTGAAATCCACACACTGCCAATTTTGCAAAATGTTTTTTTTTTTTTTTTCCTATCACCTCCGTGCTCTGTTTGGCCGCAACCTTACCATTTGTTCTTTACAAACTCAGCAGTTTCTCTTACTGAACACGGGATCCCGTTCTCCCCCTGCAAACTGGTTCTGTTTAAACATGTTTACACGTCGGACATTGGCAGTAATTCAGTACAGAGTCGGGGTTGCCCACCATTTACATGCAAGGAATTTCAATTTGCATGGAAATCAAAAGGCCCACGACTCAAGTGTAGTGACTTTTTTCCTCCTCCTTTGTTAGCATAACAAGCGAATGCTCAATGTATCTTTGTCTGAAATGGACTGACACTTTCCTGATGGTGTACAGATACGCCTCAATGTTCCTACAACTGAAAAAAATGCTTGTTCCACCACGCGCTATGTACTGAACTAGTGTGTGCTAGTTTCACAGCCGTAGGGTTTCCTGCAATGTAGTGTCTATTTTGTCTTGTATTAATTAACATTCAATATATGGTGTTATCTATCTATTAACCTGTACATCTCTTGTCTGTGTTATTGGTCCATGATGTGATTTTGTTGTCATTGCACTGTTTGATTGGGCCAAAGCTGCAGAAAGAAAAGACTTCTTAAGTATTCCTCATTCAGATTCCAATTGAAGGAACTCTCCAACATGAGCTATGTGGACGCCCATAGTGAAGTCAGAATAGGGGTCCTTATGCATGGCCTTGTCAACATTGAATAGCATACAGTGTAATGACAACTGACGCCAGCAGACTTTGACAGGTCTTTGGCTCAGTCATCTTCTCTGGAAAGGAATGGCGAGATGTTTTTATCTGTTGGCTGCATGCTGTTATTTCGCTCAGATCATGTCGTTAATGGGCCAGAGTGGCATCAAGGAAAGAACTGCACTTTTAATTGATGTATTTTATGGAAGACTTCAGAAAAATCCTTTGGTAGTCACACCAAGTCTTGCTGATAACTTAGCTAAATAAGATGAGTGATAATGCACACTTGCATGGTTGTGATTGGTTCCAATCTGGAGGAGCTCAGCATGTCCATGTTCATTCAGAAGAAGTGCGGTGCCTCACATCCCTCTGGCTGCAGCAAAGCACATTCGCGTATTCCCGTATGAAGTCTGTGGTACATTTGAACCAATACCGCTAACTTTTTGTTTTTAAGATCACTGTTGGAATAGAAGGAACCTTAAGGCAATCTTACTTTGGCTGCCAACGGGAAATGTTGCTCGGTCAAAATCTGGTTTTAATGTTGAAGAACAAATAATCAGGTTATTACGGGTGACCATAAAGCGTGTTGGAAATTTAAACAATGTACATGGGGAAAAAACTTGTTTTTGGGAGGCTGTAGTAGAATATAAAGGGCAAAGAGGCCCTGAAATCAAACAAAATTGCCATAAAAGTAACAGGCACATTAACTGGCCGAGGAGAAGCAATTTTAGCTTGTAAAGCATTGCATAACTCACGCTTATTAGCAGGAACACAAATAAGGTCCATCAGTTATTTAAGACTTTTTTTAACTAAATGGAGCATTCTAGCATTAATCACAAAAAATTCCAGAAAGACAATGATTGACTATTACGGCGAACTTCACATGTATTCTTGTTTTTTTTAGAAGAAATACTTGGAATCTGCAGGTTGTGAAAACAAATTGAATTAGATTAAATGTTTTTACATTTTTGAATTTTCTCCCGGTCAGATGTAATGTTGACCTCTATACAACAATTGGCTTGTACAGTGATGTTGTCCACTTTACAACTATTTACATCTTGATTGATGATTTACGTAGTTATTGACACCCCCCTCTCACCCCTCTCTGAATGTACTTAGACTGGTTGATAAGTGTTTCTTTAACAGTCTGCAGCATGGCAGGCCATGATAATGGCAGTGAATGTGACGGATCCACCCTCAGACTCATTATCTGCACCATTAGCCTTATGCTAATTAGGGAGGCCCTGGCTGTGAATGGGCTGGAGCACAGAACAAAAGGTCTTCAGGCAGACGAGGAGATGTAGGGCTGTTATCTGCAAGTTCCACTTCCTCAAGACCCTCTTGTCTGTTTTTGCCGGGTTGCGGTTTTGAACTCAAATGCCCCATTGAAAAGATCTGGATGGCTGTGGAGTGACGAGATTATACTGGTGTGACGCACACCATTTGGTTACTACTGCTACCTTTGATTTATGGTCGCCAATGGGATTCATGGTTTCCTCTAGCCGTCAACTTAAATGAACAGATTCATATGTTTATGTCAAATATACACTTTTATACGCTAAAATAAACCCAGACATGAAAACGCATTAAACGAAAACCCATGAGCAATTAAAAACAGTTGAAATAGAAAAAAAAAACATGACAGAATACATTTATATAAATATACCAACACTATGGGTGCAATGGTTCACTGTTCGGTATGATAAGGTATGGTGGTGTCACGGTGTCATCAACAAAATAAATGCCTGAAGAGTTTTCATTTGTATCTAGATTTTCCATATATTATTATAACAGTAAACTACATGGATAGCATGGAAACATAAACAAAACACTAGTGCATGCTTTATAACATCAATTATAAAATTTATTTAAACACAAGTTCAACAAATGTCTACGTCAGAAGCATATGGCAAAATTAAGTCACGCAGCAAAACAATCAAAACAGGACCACATTTTGTCTGTAAACATGAAATCAAAGTGTGACTGAGCGTTTTATCTCCCGTAATGAGCCATTACAGTAAGAAGTTGGGTAGCCCTCTGTAGCTCTTGCGCTAACTACAGACAGTAGTTAGCTCAAGAGAAGGCTTTTCTGACAACTCCATCAATTCCGTCAATTAGTTATTTTGTTTTGTTTTATAAGACAGGTATTACTGTCTGGGCAAAATGTGCGTGGGAAGTAATACTGTAACGCGGGTCAAGCACTTTAAAAATGTTTGTGAACCCTGTATTCTCTACCACATAGAAGGGTCCCCTATCGGCCTATTCATTTCTGTATCGCTATGGTGATCTGTTTGGCCATACCGGAATCAGGGGCATATCGCTGCCTGGGGGCAGCAGGGAGAATTGGTTGCTGTTTGGTTGCCATTTCGTTTTTCCTGGCTAGTCCCGCTGATGATTTCTCCTGTGGAGAAAGAAGCACTGTGGCAATTTCAAAGCGCCTGACTTAGCTAACGCACAGTGTCCAACCACATCTCAAGTGACTGCACCATCAGACTCTGCGAGCGTCAAGTACATTTGTGTGAATATTTTCCCCCCACGTGAATTCCGGTACATACACCATTGGTTATGTCTATGCATAATTTTTTTTGATGAAATTATTTATTTACTAGCTACAACAAATGATTCATGTATTGTATCGGTTCGCAGTAAGTACCTAGGATCCTGTACCGTACAGTCCAATGCGAACAGATGCTCCGTTTAACCCCTTGTAAACACAATTATTCATAACATAGCATAAATAAATGTAAAACAAAAAAAAAGGTGGGTAAGGTAGGGTAAAGAAAGTGCATAGAGTCTGTCCACACTTACCGAAAACCTCTGTATGTAAGATATTGCACTACAAGGCCAACAGAGGACCAGAGTGATGCCCACAACACACAGGAACCACCTCCAAACCCCCAGAAACCAGCCATCCACGCCTCAGCAACGACCCCAGACACACGCCTGGAAACTCTGCAGGAAACCCCAAAAGGAAGTCATAGTAATACAAACATCTTGTTCAAATCTTTGGGACGGATTATCGTCATTTTTTCTGTTTAAAAATGGAAACGCGGCAATAATAGATTTTCATGTGAGTGATTGTTTCCTTCGGAGTCAGAAATCTATAATATATACAAACGATGACACTCCACATCAAGACCTTTCTAGACCTTTCTCTGCATTTCCATTGTTTGAAGAGTAGCGTAGCATGGCCACCCATTGATTCCCATGATAAAGGGAGCCCTGGGCAACTTTTCCAAGCAGTGACTGAATTTCCCTTGGAACCTTTTGAGGCAACTGTTTATGGTGGTGTTTCCCAGTGTGCCTGTAGCAAGACCTAAGCACTTGTTTTGTTTTTGTCTCAAGTTGGAAAGTATGCGTATCCAAGATAGACTCGCCGTGCCAGGGACCCCTTGATCATGCTTCGTCCTCCGCAACAACTCCCAGATGGATGCCTTTTGCACGTTTTTTTTTTTTTTATGAATTCGCCTTTTTTTCTCATTATTTCGGTCTTAACCCGTTTGGCACCAACCACTGAGCATGTTCTTTAAAAAAACCAAAAACGATGAGTATATTACTGTTAAGGAAATATGGAGGAGGTTCACAGCTCTCCAGATAACCGCTCCAACTTTCTGCAAGCTTGTGAGGGAGGGAGCAATGTTACGTTTGACCCGCGTATAAAATGATCAGATCCAAGACATGCAGAAGAGGTACATATACATGGATGGAGGAACTGCATCATCGCTGAGCTAATTTTAGCTTTGTCAGTTACTTTTGCTATGACACATATAAGGCAGTGTGGGGGGTACCTGTGGCGCCTTAATTGATTTAATCTGATTGCCTTGTTTTCTTGACATCCCCCCTTTTGAATCAACACAACTGCAAGACAAAATCAGACCTGCACACATTTATTTAGGTCCCGGTGCTGTTAGCTTTTTGGGAAACGGGCAGCCGCAAACTACAACCCCCGCTCGGTTTAAATTTCATGACGCAACTTTTCGACAGAACAATTCTGCTGTGGAGTACAGGTCCTCCTCAGCCAAGTGGAATAACCAGCACCAATACCTGTGGGTTTGTGGGGGGAAATGCAGAACAACTTCCTTTTGTGTGCCAGTATTAATTTGTTCTGAATCCAACACATTGCATTCATTTGAATGCTTAAAATAGGGTCGACGTTAATAAACGGAATGGCTATGTCAAGAGCTGTGTCAAGAATGTTTGGTGAATCAAGCCTTTAAGTAAAGCCCTGGCTTCTCTCAAGGATTTCCTATATTTCCTTGGTTTCCACACGTGTAGTAAACTGAACATGTTGTAAAAACACACCATCTAGACCTATCACATCGCAGATATGAGGGCATGCATATATTTTAATTAAAGGAAGCCTATTAAATGACAAGCACATTCATTATAAGCCATGTCAAATCACAGTTAGCACACACACCTTAACATTGACCTTTTGCATTTATGCATGCCTGTGCAATCTTACGACTCGTTTGTTGTTGTAAATATGTTAAGTTGAAGTGATACAAATTCCAATCAGCATTGTTGATGTGAGGGACCCTTTTCTGTCATCTTGCTTCAGAGAGCAAGCAGTGGACCATTACTAAAGAGTCAGTATCTCACAATTTGTTTGCAAAGCAGTACAATACGCTTTCTCGCTGTGTTCTAAAAGTAAACAATTACGAAACAACTTAGCCTAGCAAGCCCCTTAGCCCCAAGCAAGCCCCTTAGCCCCAAGCAAGCCCCTTAGCCCCAAGCAAGCCCCTTAGCCTTTGGACCTGAGCCGAACGGTGTGTTTCAACCCTGGAACCCGCAACAAAAAAAACAGGGGAGCACACGCGTGTGTCCTGACACGTAGCAAGAAACCTGGACTTTCACAACAAACAGGTGATTGTCATCAGAGGAGGGAAACAAGCCGCGATGATCTCGATTCCAAGCCACCGCCACCGCCGCTGCTGCTGCATTATGGGGGGAGATTGCATGCAGGTGGAGCCAATCGGCTCCAACAATGAGCCAACCCAGCGTTTGAGGGGCAGATGATTGCTGACATATGGGGGCCTTCAGAGCACAAGAAGAAAGCAATCAGGTGAAAGAGGGGTTTGGGTGTGTGTGGGTGTGTGTGTGTGTGTGCATGCGTGTGTGTATGTGTGGGGAGGCCACCGTCAACGTGGCTGCTACTATGTGGATGAAAGACCAGCATGATGTCAGTCTGACTCAGCATCCACACACACCTCCACCATGGCCTTGAGCTGGGCTGATGTAATGTGTAATGCTTCCTTTTTCTTCTGATGGTAGGGATTAGTAGTAGCAGTATGTTTGGCCCCTGGGTGAGGGGTGGGGGAGGTATATGCAGCTGTTAGGTAGGCGCCACCAAAGAGTGGCCTGGGTTAAAAACAAATAAGACCTTTGATTTCTTTTTAAAACAGACCTTCTTTTCCATGAGGTGATGCAGTGTGTTATGTATTATTATCTCGGTCATCTCATTCCAATTGCAAACTAAAAATTGGTAGAATCTAGTATTCTGGAGAGTTTGTTAAAATATTTGTACTGGATAAAAACTAAAAGCGGTGTTTATTATGTGTACTTCAAAAATTGCATCAATTTGAATACATAAACCAAACTAACAAACTTCGTTCCTACCCTCACCTATGGTCATGAAGGATGGGTGATGACCGAAAGAATGAGATCGCGTATACAAGCGGCTGAAATGGGTTTTCTCAGGAGGGTGGCGGGCATCTCCCTTAGAGATAGGGTGAGAAGCTGAGCCATCCGTGAGGAACTCGGAGTAGAGCCACTGCTCCTTCGCGTAGAAAGGAGTCAGTTGAGGTGGTTTGGACATCTGGTAAGGATGCCCCCTGGGCGCCTCCCTTGGGAGGTGTTTCAGGCACGTCCAGCGGGGAGGAGGCCTCGGGGAAGACCCAGGACTAGGTGGAGAGATTATATCTCAACACTGGCCTGGGAACGCCTCGGGATCCCCCCGTCAGAGCTGGTCAATGTGGCCCGGGAAAGGGAAGTCTGGGGTCCCCTGCTAGAGCTGCTGCCCCCGCGACCCGACCCCGGATAAGCGGATGATGATGATGATGAATATTAACCAGCATTAATATCCACTATAC
>OOFG01000637.1:18016-29563 GCA_900323295.1 Molva molva | reverse complement strand
ATGATGCCACAATGGTTTATCATCCCTGAAACACCACGTCTGTAAAGATGGCAATATTTCTCTAATGACACATCTAGGCATGGGACAATATGAAAATGTCATGTCACGATTATCCTGGCCAAAATAAATGTGATTTTAGTAAAAAAAACTGAAAAGGATGTTCAGTTTCAGACTGGGAGGCAAGCCGCCAGCCAGTCTGAGCCTGCGCCATGGTGACAGACTTAGGTTATCCAATGACTGGAAAGATGTGGACTCCCCCTTGTGGCAAATTCAAAATAAATCATGATGATTATCCTAGATTAACTATTGCCTCATTACCTTCATCATCTGCATCCGTCGCAACAAAGACCTTGTTTAATTTGTGCTTTTTCATCAAGGTACGGATTTTCTTGACTGCCCCTTTGAGGCTGGGCACATCTTTCCTGTGACCCCAGATGAAGTCCTTCCGGCGCAGGTGGACTCCAAGATAAGACCCACCTTCAGCCGAGCCCAGCTCAGCCTGGGCTCACCAAAATCCAACATTGGGGTAACGGTTAATATTCTGTATAACAAACTACAATGAATATTGGGATTAAACCGGAACGCATCGAGTGTACCTCACCTTCATACGAGTCCAGTCCTCGTTGTACACAGTGTGGTCGCTGGCGTCTGTGGAGTTTAGGTACTTGGCCCGGAAATCATCTCCAATGAGCCGTAAGTGTTTGGCAAACACCATGCTTCGGCGTGTCTAGGGTGAAACATGATGACAAGCAGGTTTCAACCTGAATTATTCCCTTCTCAAGGGTTAACATACCGCCACTCAGCTTCAATGTTGCCGGTAATGCCCAGAAGTTGGCTGCTTTGAAATCGCAAGCTAGCCGATTCAAGTGAATGCACAAAGAGAAGTCCCCTGTCCTTTTTCAACTGGAATGTAATAGTTGAAGGAAAAAAAAATATTAATTACATTGATTTATACACAAATGAAAAAAAAATGATCACACTTACACTCCAGTAGTCCTTGCCAGCATAATGATCATGCAGAACGGTCTCCGCTCGGTCCAACATAACTGATCTACAAAAAACATAAAGAGCAGTGTGTAGCAACAGGCAGCAGCTGAGTCCATCTCCCAGTCAAAAGTGGCTGCTGCCAAGCAGGGCAAGGAAAGATCCTGGTTGGTCCTTGCTCCAAAACACTGATCTCTTAGTTCAATGGTGAGTTGTACTTCTGTGTGACTTTAGGTGTTTTACTCAAAAATAAGTAATAAAGTTTGTAAAGTTTGTTTAACTTGTACTTTTCGGGTTATTATAGATAGCACCAAATCGAAGGTTTGTGTGCATGCGTGTGTGTATGTTTTAATAGAGCATAAGGCTTGGCATTGTTCTGCTATTGTAAGGCTGCGTGGACTCACGTGACTGTGATGTTACTGAGGAGGACGGGGGCGAGGATGGAAGCGTGGCCTTGTGCAGACATACACATGACCTTGTGAGCCCGCGTCTCCTTGTAGCCCCAAAACCAGCCCCTGGTAAGGAAAAACAAATATGGGACCATGACAACCATTTTGGAAATTGACATGGAGCTCTTCTTGAAAATGACTGCACTGAGAACCCAGCTTGGTCCTTTGTTCTTGTTGTCTATATTCCACTGAGTAAATCGTAAGTATCGTTTGTTAAAATATATATGTAAACTTTATATCCGAAATGCATTGGGTTTTGACGATTTAATCAAAATAATGCCATTGAATAATAAAGAAATGTAAGCTTTGTGAATTGAATAAGGATCATAAAATCACAAGGTCATTGATTTGTGCCCCCACACACCTCTGATCAATTGTAACTACTTCCTAACTATTTTATATCAGAAATTCAGGTTTATTGTAAATAAAATGAATAGCTAGATTGAGACATTGGTTACTTTGAAGCTCTTTCGACCCTGCATTCAGGTTGTTTGATGTGACCCTTTGTTTTCTCAGGTCTCAATGTCTAGGCTGGATAACTTGTCAGAAGGCCAAAGAATAGAAATGGGGGCAGGATTACCGCTAGAATGTTTTTGTCTCAAAAATAATCTGGGTTGAATCCCCAAGGATATTTTGTAATTGTAATCAATTGTAAAGTGTTTTGCTCGCTGCTTTTGTGTTGCTGAGCCCCTCACTTATTTCTGCTGCTAGCACCTCACATTTTTGGCTGAGCACCCTGGACCCTTTCACCACAAGATAAAAACGGCCAACGTCATTACAGATTAAATGTAGATGTTCTATGGTTGCTCCTTGCAACAGAAAAGGGTGCAGTGTGCTGCTCTGCTTTTTTCTAGGTTCCAACAAAAAAGGCAGTGCAGCGTGCCTCGTGTTTTACAGCCTGGGAAGGTTTTCGTTGTGATCGGCACCGAAAGCTCGTTTGAATTGCCCCAGTGAGGTGGTACCTGTAGTAGCCCTGTTTATCTTTGGAGTACATTAGTTTGTCAACGCAGGGACGCTCGTCTACTTTTTCCTCCCACTTCCCATCCGTCCATCCCTCGGCGTAGTTCTGCAGAACCAGGACTTGGTCAACGAACGGGCCGCCGGACTCTGGTTCAATATAGGATTGCAAGAAACATTTGTTCATAACTGTATGTGTAGTCCCCAAGCAAACTGTACAGATTTAGCTAAACCACAATGTGTTCAAGCTTAGTATGCTAGCTTTGGCTCAGTGCAGAACCTACATAAAGGAAAGGAAAATAGTCAGTTGTAGAAGAATAACCAAGATTGTTTGAAATTCTTATCTTATTTAAATTCTGATCTTGAATTACAACGTAGTCCAATCTGCTCATTTAGGCCATCCAATCTACAGCCTGTGCCCAAGAAAGTTGAGGAAACAGTGGAGTAGAGGAGAAAAGTTTAGCTGGTTTTTAAAATACGTTATTAACATACTCTTGTATGATATTCAATCACATTTGATGCAAAAAAAAGAAATACAATTTGAGTCTGAAGTCTTAACTGGCAGCTAAGTGCGTAAATGTTCCATATCATTGTTTGATAAACTTCTTCATCTTTGCCATCAACAAACAAAAAAAATATTTCACATGAACGTAGGCCTACATAAAACGCAATGTCCAGATATGGTTAATATTTAGTGGAGGAGGGAAAGGGGTGCATGGTAACAACAAGGTTCCAGGTCAGCCTCTAGTCTCACCAGCTATGAAGTCTTCATACTCCATGACAGGCACATTGACCTGCAGGCTGGGGAGGCTGAAGAACTCTCCCCAGGGGATGCGGACCTGGTGGATGTCGGGGCTCTGCCAGTGATAGAGACGACCCCACGGGGGCAGGACCAAGACCCAGTCGTCTCCATCCTTCCTAAGGGTCTTCACGAGGGATGCAATGCGGATGTAGACGTCCCTCCTCAAGTTGAAACCCTCAGGTGGGTTCACATCGTACAGCAGATACCTAGTACACATTATCTGAGTATGCTTATGTAGCCTACTACTTCAGCAGATGTAAACGAATGTGGCTACCGACATGGTGAGAGTATAGACATTGAGTCCACAGATGTGGCGTTCTGAAACCTGCCTGATGCACAACGTCAAAGTCTCGCATATGCGTAGTTTTTATCAAATGCTATGCATCATTCCAATCCTTACAGTCTATTAGTTGTGAAATAATCGACGAGTCAGTTACTACATTGAAAAAAAAACGTTAAAAGAGATGGGAGTTCATTTTGACGTTAACCAGTGTTATAGTCAACTAGGATAATAACTTAATATCAAAGCGAATGTTTGACTAGGAAATATAGAGGGCTAGCAAACTTACCGTATGTCTCTTGCTTTAGCCATCTGCGAGTTGACGGCGTGACTTGCACTGAACACATCATGAGTACTTACTGTAGCTACGGTTATAAAAATTGAAATCGCAGGAAGAACATATTTAAAAACAGATTGTCTTAAAAATATCAAAAATAATGCAGTGAGCGGTGCCCTGTGCGCCATGTTTTTTCAACGGGCCACGCACTTCCGGGTGCGTAAAGCGTCTGTGGTTGCTAAGCAACTATTATTCACATTTTCTGCCTTTGCATTTGTTTATAGATTATTCTTTGAAATACTTTAAGTAATGAAGTACTTTGATCATTTTTGGTGCATCACAATTTTTGGTACATCTGAAAGAAAAAATAAGCCGTTAACCTAAAATGTTAATGTCTAACTTTATAAGCAGTAGAACGCTTACATTACTAGGTCTACATAACGGCAATTAGGCTATATGATTATAGTCAATAACACCAATATGGAGATAAGGCCCACTAACCATAGAAATAACACACGTCAAAATTAGGAAGAAATTAAGTAAAGTAATATGTAAAAATATGCTACCTACATAAAAATAATAGTGTATACCTTTATTATAGACGTAGACCTTTATTGTAGGCCTATGCCTGCTTCTATATAGGTCTACATATAATAAAAGTCACTGGGGAATTAGAATTTACAATATATATTTGATTATTTGTATTTGTTTCTTAGACTTAGATATTATCCAGTAGTTAACATGTAGGAATGTGTCATAAATATAATAAAATGAATTTCTGCTGCAACATAGAGTATTTCTATAGATATTTGAATTGGTGTTTAAACATTTCAGGAACTTTGGTTATATGAACGGTAGCAGGTGGTTCGTCCCGGTACTGCCACCTTGTGGTCACCAAAAGGCCGCCAATGTTCCAGGCACCTTGTCGGAAATTCTCTTGAAGGTCTTAATATTCACCTAAATTACACATGAAGGTAGTATTTAAAACTTGCAAATAGCTTGTGGTGTGTATTCGAGCTTCATTTTGTATTAATCCTTACCACTGAAATAACTGGCTGAACAACTGTCTAACTGTTCAAAGTGAGATATTCAAATTCAACTGGTGGTCCCTGTCCCTGTCAACAACTATCCAGTTGTTATTTTGGTAGGTGTGTGTGTGTGTGTGTGTGTGTGTGTGTGTGTGTGTGTGTGTGTGTGTGTGTGTGTGTGTGTGTGTGTCAGAGAGAGACATTTACGTGGGTAACTGCATTTACCCATCCCATAGGTCACATTATGTAAACATCCTGCTTCTTCTACACTGAACACTTTTTTTAAAACTTTTTTCTTTATTAACCTCTAAAGTAATTCATTGAAAGTAGTACATAAAGATGTAAGCTGGTGGAGAAAAAGAGTAGGAGGAGACCAACTATTGATTTGTTATGGAAGAAATAAACAATTTTGCGCTCCTTTGACATGGTAAGATACCACAATAATGTAGAGGCTGAAGATGGAACCTTTATATTTTATGCATGTCCCAAGGAAAACATGTGACGAAGCCATCTATAACTAAGTAACTAACTCTTTTATAAGCTCTCAATATAAGAGCGACAAGAGCTGTTGCCTTATTTACCATGAGAAGCACTGGGTTGCGTCAAAAGCACGTCACTAAAGGCAAACGCTATGACTAAGTCATAGAATTGTTCTCAGGGGCTGTAGTGGCTGAATTTGGCTTCTGGGGAGATGGAGTTGATAAGGAGAATCCAACTCAGCTGGCGGGCAGGAGGCGATGCAAATATAAGCACAGACGTGATGCGACCTGTAGCCACTTCTCACACGGGCGTGTACTGTACCAGTTCCAGTTTGTCTGTGATTTTGCCAGCAGCGAATTCCAGCTGCCAGTAGGAAGGTGATTTCACCTAACACAGCTAGCTTTTCTAGACAACCACAAATGTTGTGCGAACGGACCAAAACCACATTGAAAAGCAGAACTGAATGAACTCTCTCGGGGACCAACATTTGGAATTCCTGTCATCTTTGGTTGTTTGTCAAGGGGAAGTTGTATGTGTTGTTACATGTGTACTCAAGGCTGAACTATAAACATCAATACCACCCACCCTGTTTGTGTGGCAAAACAGGATGACCAAAACGTTTTTTAATTACTCTACAAATTACACATCACTACAATTCTAATCACAAGGGTGACAGCAGGCCCTGGCAATGCAGTCATGTTTTTTGGATGTCATTAACATACTCATACAAAGCTGGAGTCATTTTGTACATGACTTAGATCCTAGTGTGTACATTATCAAGAATGTCCAAAAAGTAGGCCTACTTCTTAAATGTGATGTGTACTTATATTTTTAAGGTAAAAAGAGCTAAAACAAACAGCACTCATATGTGGATCAGGTTTAAGGATCTGAGTGAAGCACATTTTCTGTAGAAAAAACTATAAAAGTAAAGGTTTGCTTCAAGGTCTGGGTGATATTGTTTCCTGGAAAGAATTAATCGCAATTGTTTTGATATTGCTGTATCATGTAGCTAATACAATTTCAATAAATGGTCTGCACAGAAAGGAATAGCTCTTTAGCCATGATTGTACTACTTCGCTGTTGAAGAATGATAAATGTAGAATCAAACAATGCCAAGAAGAGACAAGACAAGAAGAGTCATAGTCCCTTTATTTCACATCCCCTAAATATGGGTATGTTGTTTTCATCCAAATTATAGTTTATTTTATCGATTTAGCCCAATGGATCCCAAATGTATCTTTACTATAGCCTTTTCCCTTGGTAATTACCCGACAATGAACAGCCTACAATGCACGCTAAAGCCAACACAAGGTTGTAAGATATACAGTATGTGTGTGAATCTACACCAACATGCTGACCATAAACTTGAATTACAGGAAGTTGTTCAGTGTTTCCCTTACGATTCTTTACAGCAGCAGTGCTGAGTTGTGTGAGAGTTGCACCATGTTGATGTGCTGATGTGCGCGTGTATGGTGCTGATGTTGTTAATATGTGCGTTATAGTGTGATCACAGATTCCAGTAGGGCTCTGGTGCATACAATAAGGTTTCATACAATGGTATAACAATACAACATAACAAGAAATAGCATGCAGAGTGGACTTTGTGAGCGAGCCATATTATTTTGGCATTAACATTAGCGCAAATAAGTTTTATTCTGCAATTTTTAGCCGTTTATCATGTGTTTCATGATACTGTTACTTCTGTTCTACAAAATTAAATATGTAGGCTACTTCCTGTTATTAACTATTTTGTTGTCAGTATTTCACTATTTCTCCAATTACAATGTAACAATTGAGGGGTTGCAGTAGGGGGCATCTATGATATATGTTATTCAATAAAAATAAAAGCATTTGGGGCACCCAACATAATTTATTTTTGTTTTTGCATGGCTGATTGCAGTGGCGCTTGTAATCCAGCGGCGGCGCTGCGCCACTGCTGGATGCATAGGGGAAACACTGTACCATGTTGTTAAATCAACATATATCTCCCTTGTCCATCCAATAGTGCAGTTCCAGCAGGAGAATGCATGGAGGAACTCAAAGTGTAATCTCATCGCATCAGGAATGTTGGCAATCATTGGAGGAAATATCATATCAAACTGGGAATACCAACAAATGACAGGGGACTGGTCCTTGTTCCACCAGTCTTTCTTGCAATGACATTCCAGGGCTGTTATGCAGGATGAGGACATTTGAGGGGGAAGTCAAAACTGTTAAACACAGGTACAAATATTTAAATGGTGATATAAATACAAATATCCAGTATTTACAATTGTTTACAGTTCCCAAGGATGTACACATGGAACAGTTGAGATAGGAAATTATAGGGCAATCTCTGCTCAGCTTATACCAATAAACCAGCAAGCTTATTGGGGTTTTGTTGGAGAATAGGCCACATGATGGGCCCTTTGTTAATGTAGCTTGTAAATAGGAAGAAGACAATACAGGATTTCATATATATAACATATATATAAACACATTTTACATCAACTGATAGAAAAATGTGTTCCGCTTGAACCTTGGAGACCAAGTTTAAAGGGTTGATCTGTGTCTTCATAATGCAAACTGAATTATTTGTGTTGCTTGTTAGGGTTATTTGCGTTTTGCTTGTGTTTGCTTGTTAGGGTCAGGCTATTTATGTATTATAAAGGCCTAAAAGTTTAACATACAAGAAGAAGAAGTGGGAAGAGAGTGGTGACCAAATTAATTAAAGGGAAGACCCAGGGTTCAGCTGGGCTATAAATGTAAAGCATGGTTCTATTCTGCAACCTCAGTTCCATTGTTTCAAAAGTGTTACGCAGGTGTTGAGTTTTTCTTCTTTTTTTTCATCTTTCCATTAGCCTTTCCCTCTATTCTTGGTCTGCTTCCTTTCTGACTGAAGAACAGGCAGCTGACCCTGAGAGGATTTCCTTGTAAGACACTAATGCTTTTCTTTTTTCATTTAACATCCTTTTTGGCATGGGCAGGAGACAGGAAAAAGGAGACCTCTGAAAGCTATCGGTTTCCATCTAGAAAGTCACATTGCTGCGCACGCATTCTTGCACACGCTCGCGGACACAAGCTTCTACACACGCACAGACACAGGTAGTAAGCCTACTCTAAAACGCAATTCTTTACGAGCTATTATTTTGTCGTTAGGCCACTAGCAATTCCTATACACATATACTTTAAATATCAAGCAATGTGGAGCTAGCCTACCAAGTATGTCGTTATGTGGTTGAACCTGGACCCCGGATCACACACTTATACCAGCTGTTCGATGGAAACATCTAAGAGTGATGCAACATTTTACTCGGGTAAAATAAATTATCTGCTCATTCGTTAGGCTGAAGACTCTCGTCATGTGTGCACTTGTCGCAAGCAAACAAGGAAGCATTCGTGTTTCTATCGCGTCGACTCCGGTTGATTACAGGTCAGGTCATTGCTTGATATAAGATATATATTTATATATATACATATATACACACAAACACACACTACGACCTTACGGACACTTTCACATGTCTTCACAGTCTCCTTGTGTTCTTAATGTGTAGCCTGTGCATTGTGTAATGATCGAACAGCTGTCCAGTAGTGAGTTGTGCGCATGCAGTTCCGCTTTGTGTGTATCGAAGCACCTGTAGAATCACCAGCCGTGATATCAAGAAATCTTATTTGGGGGGTGGGGTGGTAGCTTCTAATGAAAAATGTGTTATAGGGGCTATCAAACTGCGCTCTACCTACTAGAGACGGTATAAAGTAATATTGTTAAAATCACATAAACGTGACATTTTTGATAGCATTTTGCTACAGTAATATATGATTCTTCTTAACTACAGTTGGGCCTAGTTGACATGCTATGAAGTGTCGAAGCTTTTGTAAGCACAAAACTTTCGCGTGTTACTTTCTATGTGCATCCTCTCCTTCCGTTACTACAATTCCGTAGTTTATGCAGCGGGCTGTTTCGTCTGTAGCAACACAGCCATGATGAAGGGACCTAATTTGGCACCCATTGGGTTGATTCATTCAGTTGTCTATATTATGGGCTTATGCACATTCTGTCATTACAACGTTAACACTTTCACAGAAGTCACTGAAATGCCTTGTCTGGACTTTGTGTACAATTTGTGCAGGGTTCCCACACGTGCGTCCCTTTTAGCTTTCATCTGTTAAGAGCAACATGGTGCCAGACCTGCATGCCTAGGGAATGACATGCCTCATCCAGCCTAAATGCATATTGGATGCTGTTTTTTCTTCAATAGGTCTACATTAATTTACTCACTTCATGCACAGCCGACCTTTCCTTTTCCCTGGTAAACTGAACCCGTAGAAAGATTTAGTCAGCAATTTAAAGTGAAACAAGGTCAGAGAGTGTTTTGGATTCCTCCATCTGCTTAATAATAACCATTTGATGTATATGCCTATTGAGGAGCGGCTTTGGACTACAACACAGCTGACTTGCTGTCAACAGAAGCCAAAACTTGTAAATATTAAACCAGTCCAATTTACTCCACTGTATTGATTGATAATGGACAAAAAGGCATTACACAAAGAGGTCAGAATAAGATGAACATAAACCACCATATATGACATAATTAGAAATGCTGCTTTCTGTGTCTTTCTCAAACAATTCAGGGCATGGGATGGCAATAGTCCTTGGTGTCAAATAAGTTAAAAAAAAACAATCTTGGCTTTGTTGTGTAACTGATTCTGATTTCACAGGCTACTCTGTCTAGCCTTGCACAGCCAGACCAGTTTCGCTTCAAATCGGGATGAGCTCTTTGAGGCCAACTTCTGTCTGTATCAAACCCAATTTGAAGGTACAAAATGCAAAACATATTTATAATTTAAATGTGTTCTGCAACACATTCTGTCATGTAGATTCACTATAAGGCTACAGGGATCTAGGTTAATTGCTCCAACTCTGCAGAAGCATTAAGAAACCTCATGACAAGTATATTTTTAGGGTGGCCAGGGTTTGGAGAGGAGGGAGGGTGAGCATGGATTAGTGTTGAGTTTTTTATTTTTTCTTACAAATATAGACTCTACCTTTTGTAAAAGCTATCGTTTTACACTACTTGGTGAGTAGGCTACAGACTTTTTCCAGGCAGAGCTTCACAATCATTCACTTTATTATTTTTGAAACAAAAATAATATATTTTTTTTCACTTTATTAACTTGAAACAACAAGGATAGTGTGAGTCCAATTGTAATACATTTGATTGTAAAACTGTTTTACAAACAGTCAAATCTATTACAATGGAGTCACATGAAGATGTTTGGATTGCTACTAGGCTATTGGTTAACTAACCATTTAATCAACATTTCTCTGAGCTACTTTTATTCAAAATGGACAGTATTTGAGAAGCATTTAAATGCATGTAATATGCCTCTGCTCTCTCACTGGCTACCACGCTAGACTGCAGCAGTGAATATCAGACTACATCCAGATACTTTCATTCCTCTGGGTGGACTTTGCCCCCTTTCGATCGGTCAGTCTTCTTAGGGAATTATCTGCCCGCTCTTTCCCGCTTCTTGTTTGAATGAACAGTCATGTGTTGAAAACAATGCTGCAGCAACTCTTGGGTAAGCTAACACTGCATTACCAAAGCAGGCATGATTTTCAGAGGCACTTTGCATTACATGCATCCATTTTCTATGGTTTTGCATCTCAGATGTCATCATTTATTGAGCTCCCAGCTCCTTGGGGGTCCTTTTTTAGTTTCTACCTTCCTTTTCCAACACCTGATAGTCCAGAAGTCCCTGCTGCCAGTAAAATCCACTTAACCAAAGTGAATAAGAGATAAAAAAGCACTTCCCACTATAAACATGTATATATCCTCTCTCCCAGCTTTGATTGAACCAGAACATAGGTTTTGTTGTGGTCTTCAGTCCAGACAAGGAGCTTAAAGTACTTGAGTCTAGGTGTGAGATGTTTGCCTTTGCTCCTGATTCCCAATGTAGGCCATTTCACATGTGTAGAAAAACACCCTGTCTAATTTAAATTGTTTTTATCTTCTATACCATAGTCTATTGAGTGTCTGCTGATGGCGACATTTCTTGATATTTAAGCCTCATGTCCTGAGGGAGCACATGTGTTTCCTTAGTCTAGCTCTGTTGTTGAACTCTGACCCCATATAACATACTAATTAGCTTTCCAAATGACTCACATTTTTCTGAAATGAGTACTCAATGTGTCTATATCTTAGCATTTCTCCCCTCCTCTCCTGCTCTGAATAAATACAACTATGCTGTTCAGTGCATGTCCTGACATGCTCAACAACACTAGGGGGAGGAGTAAAAAAACAGGG
>OOFG01000637.1:0-17996 GCA_900323295.1 Molva molva | reverse complement strand
GAGGGAGGGAGGGAGGAAAGAGAGATAGACAGAGAAACAGAAAAGGCGTGTGAAAGAGCAGGGCATTCCTTCCGAGGCACCACAGAACGAAGCAGCTAGCTGCCTGACAGAAAACAAAAGCAACATATATGGTAGCAGGCAGTAGGAGTGGGGAGTTTAGACACTTGGAAGAACAGAGTGCGCCAGTAATTGGGAGACCTAGGGAGTGTTACGGGAGCTGTGAGGTGAGCGATACGGGGTGACTATTATTATATCTGCCAATGGAAGAAAGAAATCTTTATCTTGACTCTGACTCGTTGTGTTCCTCTCATTTCTTTTTCACAGATTTGTACGGAGCCGTCAGAAACCTGCAAGGTGTGATGCACAACAGTAGCCGTGGATCCTCCCTCTGATCCATTTCAGGATTTTGAGGTCGGGGGTTAGAAACGAAACGACCCCATTGAATTATTACTTGGAAGCACACCAGGTTCCCATAGACACACCTGGACAAAACATGGAGCTGCCAAAATACTTTTCCCACGCGTGAACTTCCAGCGGACTTGACCCTTATCTGCCCTGTCCTATGGCCAACCTCTCACCTTACCTTTGACCCCACCAGAGGACTGGGAAAGCTACCTGAGAGGACTGCTGATAAACACAGCTAGGCTGAAGCACACCTTTTTAAAAAACAAACAAAAGGAAAACAGGAACTGACAGTGCCACAGTAGGAGCAGGCGGTTGGGGGGGTGGGGGGATGCAGAGGCTTTTCTCAGCTGTCAAACCGCTAGTTCTCCCAAGAAGAAGCTGTATAGATTAAGAAGAGTATGAGACGTGGAGCATGGAGAAATGTATAGACGACGCTAGACGACTTATCCCGGGGACCCAATGAGTCGCTGTGGTTTCTCAAGCAACTCCAGCCTGCTCCAGGGACGGCGCTTCTACTGCCGGGAATGGGCCCTGGACAAGCTGAGGCACTGTCTGGAGGCGCGCT
This sequence comes from Molva molva, assembly GCA_900323295.1. Taxonomy (NCBI): domain Eukaryota; kingdom Metazoa; phylum Chordata; class Actinopteri; order Gadiformes; family Lotidae; genus Molva; species Molva molva. The sequence continues at coordinate 17,026 of OOFG01000637.1, read as the reverse complement.
CCGTGCCAGGGCGGCCGCCGGGGCTCCTGGTGACCGGTGGCCCTGGCGCAGGGAAGACGGCCCTGTGCACGGAGTTGGTGTACCCCACCTCGGATGCAGGGATCAGGGTCGGGCTGGCGGCACGCTGCCTGGCTTCCCACTTCTGCCGGAGGGAGGACCAGAAAAGCGTGGTGTTGTGGAGGTTTGTTCTGGGACTGGTGGAACAGTTAAGGGCCTCGCCTCTCCTTCCTCCTCGCTACACCGAGATGCTGGACACCCCCTTTGTGTCCTCTGCTCTCGAGCCCCTCCAATGCCAGAAGGACCCCGACGACACGTTCAAAAGGTTTGGAGTATTATATTTTCTCTTCACTTTTATTGCCACCCTCTGAGCTATATTGAGATTACGTGCACATACTCATTTAAACCAAATTAAGAAACTTAAGAGGAGACAATTTGTGGTGATCCAACGTTTATTTAAAGATATATCAAATTACATTGTAAGCTATAAATTGGCACAACCTTAACTGAAGATGCCACTCATACAATTCGTTTGACTAGCTACAGTTGCCATGTTCTTTAATGCCATTTGCTATTTTAAGGCAAGAAGGAAGAAAATTCAATTGTCGTCCTTCCTTATCTATTTATTTAATTATTTTTTCCCCCGGTCATAATACGACCCATTCACTGCATGTACAATGGGCGCCACAGTCTGAATGCTACAATGCCATTTACAACACAACATCCTTTCAGTCGGGGTAAAAAAGGAACAAAGAGGTGAGGAAAAATGTTCCAAAATGTACTCCAGCTGACCGCCATCACAGTGCTGGTCAGCGAGGTCGCCCCTTGATCACTCCCTTCCGTGGTGTTTACTCTGAGAAATGCTCTGGGACCCCTCGCAGCTCTCCTCCTCCTCCCATGTTTGCTATTCTCTGGTGTAAAGCGCAAGGGCCAGATTCCACATTCCCCTCTCACTGGCTCATAGCCAGGGGCTATGTGTGTTTTGGAGCTTCTGTGAGACAACAAAGAGGCTTCGAGGCAAAGGCACTGGCATGTGAACAGCCGTTGACAAACACATGAAACACAAGGTCAGCGCAGTGGTCAAAAAAGGTGTATGTATGTAGATGTATGCATTGGCTTAAAACAGCTGTAGCCACACAAGTGATTATCGATGTTCGTTGGGACATGGTCAACAGCGGTCAATGAATTTTATCTCATGAAGGCAATTTTACGAGTTTTCTCTACCGGCTGTTTTAAAGACACGCTGATTGGCGTTGTCCTGGGGTTGTAGGATGTACAAGGCCATTTGTCTGTAATCTCCTCAAGGGTTCCCCCCTCAGCTGGACTCACTGACCATTGTCCATAGAGGTCACCAGTTTAAACACTTGTTTTAACACTTCCAAAGCGAAACCCTGTTACCAGTCAAAGGTCACATAAAGAGCGTCCACGGCCGGGGCCACTCGGACTTCATGGAGCAGAGAACTCCATATGGTAATTGGTGCCCTCACTGCAACAATGACCGCCTGCACCGGAAGGGAGTGTACTTATTTGATCAATCACACACACAAGGGTGATAAGCACCATGACCTAGATAGTTTGGACTTCTGCCCAGCTTCTAACTTGGCTCTTTAAAAATGAACCTATAATGATTAGCTAATCATAAAAGTCAACATTGCAATAAATTGTTCTTCTGGCATGTATTCCAGACTTGTTCTATCCTTTCGCAAACCCTTGTCCAAGAAAAGATTTCTTGGGTCGCATTCGTAATTTAATTATTAAATTATAAAAATGTTGTTTCTTATAATGATCTGTGTGATATCACATTACATGATAATGTAATCTGGTACACAGTATGAGTGGATACATACATTGGATACATTTGTTTATATATACCTTTCAAATGAACATGTAAAATGCTCCAAGGGACATTATTATACAATTCTTATGTCTTATTGGTTTTCATACTTTTGATTTGATTCCTATTTTTGAAAATGTATATGCCGTTTCAAGCTGTACAATCTTTAGCGGTACAAGAACAGTAAACTGTTGTAAGAATTATTTTAGAATATAAAATAAAAATGCAACTACTGAAAAATCGAAAGAACAAAAAAGGTGAATAAATCATAGAATGGCCCTCTTGGTTTTTAATTAAGGAGTCAGGAATCGTTCCTACTTAACTGTACAAAATCCCATGAGCCACGCAGTAGTTGCTGATAAAATGGGTATTGTGGGCAAGGCAGATGGTAGGGTGCTATGTCACAATGATGTGTGTGTGTGTGTGTGTGTGTGAGAGCGTCTCCCTGCCTGCCTATGGGGCGTAGCAGGAAATCCCAAACCTTCCAACAACCTGAGTCATCAGCACATGAGTCCCAGTCCATGGTGAAGGACACCGCAAAGAGCGCAGCAATGGGTTGCTCTGCCTGTCCCAGCAAGAACCACCTGCCACCCGCTACCCGCTCCAGGCTGAATAGTCGCACATTAATCTAATCATTCCATTTTTTGTTCCCTGTCAAAATGTTTTTGTTCTTGTTTTTTTTCAAGTGGATTGATCTCATTCGGCTCCACTTGCATTTATTTGTCGTTGGTTATTTGTCTTCATATTATTATATATTAAATGCAATAATAACAAGATTACTTATTACTTAATCTCCTTGGTCTTTTCTCATTTCCCTGCTCGTACCGTTCATTCAGGTGTCTCACACCCCTGCTGGATCGTTTTCTTGAATGATAATGAATCATCTCTCGCCCGCTCACTCACTCACTCACTCACCCACTTTCCCAGGGCAGTGCTGTCTCCCCTGCTGGACCTTCCTCCTCCTACGCATACTCTGATGGTGGTGGTGGACTCGCTGGACTCAGATCTTGGCTATGGGACAGGCGACGGTGGAGGAGGGGCTGTAGGGGCACCCCCAGGGAAGAGCAGTACCATTGCAGAGCTCCTTGCCAGCCACCAGCACCTGCTGCCCAGCTGGCTGCTCATCGTGGGCTCTGTCCGACGCCATGACAAAGCCGTGTGCAAGATGTTCTCAGGTACGGGGCGCTATTCCGCTAGATAAGTCAGTGTATATACATTTTCTAATTGACATGTATCTTCGCTCAAACTCCAGGGATGGCGCCATCGCTGGTGCTTAGTCTGAAAGTGCGCCAAAAGGAACAGCTTGCCTCACTGCTACAGCTGCATTGCTTTTTTTTTTTTTGGACATTCGGCGTCTGTGTTAACCAATGCATTCAATCACACAGGCTGCTTCTGAGGTGTGAAACCTCCCGAATGTGTTTGTCACTGACATTGAGGTTGGATTTTTAGTAGTGTTTGGATGCCTTTTCAGTGTATTTGGTGTCCAAGATAATAAGTGAAGCTATGGTCAATGAGTAATGCCGTGGGTGTCTGTAAAGCCTGGCAAGAAATCAAAAGCTTCTTATCTATACCCTAATTGCTGTGCTTTACATCACAATGTAAGCCTTTACCAGTTTGTTTATGAGATTACTCTATTGCACTCATTTTTCACTGCTACTGTACCCACTACTGTATTTTTATTTAAAAAAAAAACATTTTTATTGTCAAAAAGTGTATATATGTATGTATGTATGTATGTATGTATGTATGTATGTTAGTGTTTTGTTGGTCATACAGGGCAGGATAGAGTAGTGGCTAGAGAGGTCTGCTTGGCTTGGATCCCTGCCGTCTACAGCTCACCTCCTATCTAGACATGGGCGGTATCTATTTTTTCATACCTTCAGGATTTTACACTTCCTGATTTTACACAGTGGTAAAAAAATGAATAAAAACTAAAAAATGTAGCTCCTGGTGAAAGAAGTCATTGTAGCATGTATGACGTAGCCTACAATAATGTGTTAACGTTGGTGAACAAACTTATTATTTTACTTATTACTTATTATTTTAGTCTTAACAACAATGCAAAGGCGAATACTTTATTTTTGACCATTAAATTATTTATCCTGCTTCAAAACTATTCAAAACTATTCATAAGATGTCGGAAAAAGTTTAATAGAAAGAGGAGCATCTGTATTTTTTACGGTATTGAAAATCCTACCTCTGGGATTTCTGAATACCCTGGTGTACCGTAATACCTTGATACCGTCAAAGCCTACTCCTAGCCTCATTGTACAAGCCTAACACCTACCTTCTCATTGATTCAATATTTACCAAATAATATTGCCATCTAATTCAATTCTAAAATAAAGGATAACTGGATGAACATTACATTTTTCTCGTGAGTCTTTCAGTCTTAGGATCCAGGTAAATCTTGGGTTGTTTTATTCATTTTATTGCTTTTTATTGACATACGGTTACCGGGAACAACCCCAGCATATAAAAGCTCAGTTATAATGAGAGATATATACGAGGATTTAGGGATTTTATATTTTGTGATTGAATATAAATCGGTCTATATCAACAGTTTTGTTTGTTGGATCTTACAAAGTCGAGATTTTAATGAGAGAGTGCATTATGACTATTAAGTATATTTCCCACTGTTCTGCTTCTCTTGCTGCAGCTTTTCGTAAACTGTGCTTGGATGACCTGCGGAAGCCCCCTCCAGTACGTGATGTGCAGCAATACATCCTCCACCGACTGGACAAGGAGGGTCCACTGCGCCGACAGCTTACCCCCGAGACGGCCGACATGCTGAACCTGCTGCACATCAAGAGCAGCGGATGCTTCCTGTTCCTGGAGCGTGTGCTAGACGGTGTGGCGGCCTCTCTCATTGGTCTACGAGAGATCCGTGACATCCCTGGGACACTCAATGGCCTCTACCTGTGGCTGTGCCAGAGACTCTTCCCCAGGGGGCTGTTTCTCCAGGTCAGGCCTCTCCTCAATGCCCTATTGGCCGCCCCCAGGCCCCTCAGCATTCAGCAGCTCTTCACGGCAGTCTGGACCCAGGACACCACCCTCAGCTTCCCGGACTTCCAGAGCCTCCTCCGGACCCTCTCTCCTATCCTTATTGATGGCCCCTTTGGTAACAAACTGCTTTTCCATGCCAGTTTTGCTGAGTGGCTAATGGATGTCAAATACTGCACACAGAAGTACCTGTGTAGTGTAGAAGAGGGTCACTGCATGCTTGCTATGGCCCTCACATTATGGGGCCCACACCTGAACACAGAAGAAACCTGCCAGCTAGGCACCCATCTGGTTTGCTCAGGTATGCACAAGGACAACCCTTCCCTGTTGGCATTGTGGATTCTCTTGGCAGACATACCTCCTCTCACTCCCTGCTTTAGCCCTAAGCTACCCTGCCACGCTCCTTGGGACTGTAGCTCCTCCTCAACTGAACCGCCTGTTCTAGTTAGTCAGGAAGTCCTTCAGCTCTTAATGAGAAGTGGGATTTTTCCTCCAACCTGCTCCACAGATTTAGGTCCAAATGTGGGAGTGCATTGTCTAGAGGGTTCTGGGACTATTGTGCGACAGGCATTAGAAAGGCAGGACTCCGTAAGGATGCTGCTAGACAGTGGAGTGTTTGTCAACCGAGTCAACTCAATCGATGGACGGACTATGCTGGCCAGTGCAGCCCTAGTGGGCTCGGTTGATGTAGCAAACCTCCTCCTGACACGAGGAGCTGACCCCTTAATTGGGGATCATCAGGGTCAAACGCCACTCACGTTGGCATCCAGGCAGGGTCACATCGGAATATTGGCAGAACTCCTTAACTGGGCTAACCTGCAAGAGGCAAAGACCGTAGCAAGGATGTTAGAGCATGCAGACAGTGAGGGATGGACAGCGTTGCGCTCTGCGGCATGGGGAGGCCACAGTGAGGTTGTACGTCAACTGTTGGATGCAGGGGCAGATGTTGACGGATGCGATAGTGAGGGCCGGACTGCTCTGAGAGCCGCAGCCTGGGGGGGGCATGAGGAGATCCTTCTTACCTTGCTTGACTATGGGGCCCAGGTGGACAAGGTCGACCGTGAGGGTCGCACCCCACTTATTGCCGCTGCCTACATGGGACACAGAGAGGCTGTAGAGATCTTGCTGGACCACAATGCAGATGTCAACCTTGCTGACGGAGACAGGCGCACTGCCCTGTCAGTGGCGGCCCTTTGTGTCCCTACAGCAGCTGGGGTCAATGGTTATGGGGAGGTAGCCAGTCTGTTACTGGAGCGGGGGGCAGATCAAGGACATCGCGACCATGATGGAATGACCCCCCTGCTTCTTGCAGCCTATGAGGGCCATGAGGACATAGTTGAGCTGCTTTTGGAAGCTGGGGCTGATGTAGATGAGAGTGCAGGCCTTGATGCCAATGCCCCTGCTGCAGCTGCGGTAACCCCACTGCTGGCCGCTGCAGCCATGGGTCACATTAAGACAGTGGAGCGTGTGCTTTTCTGGGGTGCAGCTGTGGATTCCATCGATGGGGAAGGAAGGACAGCACTTAGTCTTGCAGCAGCCAGAGGTAGTGTGGAGGTTGTCCGTGCATTACTAGACCGAGGCTTGGATGAGAACCATAAGGACGACTTAGGCTGGACACCGCTGCACGCAGCAGCCTGTGAGGGCCATCGTACCGTGTGTGCTGCCTTGACAGAGCGCGGCAGCATGGCGCGTGTTGGGGAAATGGATATTGAAGGACGAACTCCCCTTATTTTGGCAGCCCAGGAGGGTCACTGCAGCACTTCCAGGATCTTGTTGGATAGGCGATCTCCAATAGATCATAGGGCCTATGATGGACACTCTGCCTTGAGTGCGGCCCTCCTGGAGGGCCACGGTGAGGTGGCAGAACTGCTTATGAGACGAGGGACTGATACTGATGTCCGGGATGCAGAGGGAAGGCCTCTACTCTACCTCCTGGTTCTTGAGGGTCGCTTTGACGTGGCTTGTCTCCTTATAGAGAAAGGAGGTGTGCCCCTTGAGTCCCGGGATGCAGAGGGCCGCACAGCTCTTCATGTGGCCTCTTGGCTGGGAAATGTGGAGGCAGTAGGGCTGCTTCTGCAGCATGGAGCTGACCCCAATGCACAGGATGCAGAAGGGAGGCCGCCTCTGCATTCTGTAGCATGGAAAGGCCATGTTGAAGTGGGTCGGCTTCTCCTTGAGGCAAAGGGGATCAATGTAGACTTGGCTTGCAACCAACAAGGGGCAACCGCTTTGAGCATTGCTGCACAGGAGGAACACACAAACATTGTCAGCATGCTTCTGGAGAGGGGTGCTAACCCTGATCACATGGACAAATACGGTCGCAGCCCTGTAAAAGTTGCTGGAAAAAGAGGACACTCGCCCATTGTACGTCTGTTAGAGAGCTATGGAGCTAAGCCATATCCAGGCCTGCTGCACCACTCCGATGCACTCTCCCCTACCAGAGGGATTGTCAAGAGCCCCTTAACCAGCTCCAACAGTAATGGAGCTGAAGTTGGCGCAACAGGAGCAGCTCTGTCTGGAACATCAGCTGCTGCCTCCACCTCTTCAATGTCGTCCCCAGGCTCCACTGGCGAGCGATTCCATTCGATGCAGAGCTCCCAAACCTCTTCCACCTGCCACTCCCTGGCGACAGTGCAGACAGTGCCGGCTGATAGCTTGAGTTTCACGCAGCAGATTCAACAGCATTCGCTCCCCCGAAGTCGTAGCCGGCCCTCCACCCTGCCCCCTCCAGGGAACTCTGTCAACGGCAGCCTCCACGGGAGCAGCCGGAGACCGCCCAAAGGCAGCCCTCCTCCTGCCGGTTGCACCGTCGAAGCCATGGTCCACACATGTGGACACCCACAAAAATGCTTCTCCCCTGGGTTTGATTATCCCAGCAAACTAAATTCCCCAGACTCAAACCTGTTTCAAGCAGACAGAGCACAGTATGGAGGGGGCAAATGGAACTCGGTCATGGCCTCCCTCGGGGTGATGCCTGGACAAGATTGCCCTCCAAGAGTGGCTAAGAACCGTGAGAGTCCACCTTTAGGATACCCCTACCAAATTCACAGCCCGGCTCAGGGAGAGACTTGGAATTCTGGCCTTCAGAAGAATAATATGTCCCCCCCTTGCTATAATTATACACCAGTTTCACCTGCTAGTGCCTTGCCAGAGGACTCCACAGCTACTTTGTCAACCAAAGACCCACACCTCAATTTAAAACAGGCCATCAAACTGCAATTTGAGGGTCCTACCAGTGCAGCCTTATACAAAAGGGAGACACCACTATGACCACAGTAGAAGGTGAATTATAATTTAGCCGTCAATATTTTTGTTTTGTTTTATATTTGGACTGTTTGTAAAATGGACCATGGACTGTGTGTAAAATGTAAAGAACATTAATGCCATAGTTTCACTTAAATTATGAACTTTAAACACCAGACAAAACCATTGGCATGCAGGTTGAGCTCCAGATGACTCCTCTGTAGGCATACCTTTAGAGGCATTCCTGGCATTCTAATAACAGCATTCTTTGTTTTAGTTGGAGATTGATGTTTTCACAGTTCAAGGGGCCATTAGCAGTGTGGATAATGGCCTTTCGGGTTAGATGAAAGAGGAATGGATTTGGCAGAGCCCGCCTCGCTGTCTTGCTTCCTGAGGAGGTCTTCCTCGGGACAAGAATGCAGAATAAACTGTTGGACTTGAAAGCTTCTGACTCACAAGCCTTTCTAATTTTGGATGATTTTGTGTTTGTTTGTTGATCAGTGTCTTTTTTGGTTGTTTGCTAAATCGCTCGTCCACTAGCACAGATGGAAAAGGTGCATTCTACCTCTAAATCTTTTTTCTTCTGCGCTCCCATATTTTTTTAACGACATACTTCATTTTATCCTGAAATGTGTACATTTTAATAAAGGACATGGCCATTAACATATAGAACTGACAATACATTCAGCAGAAAAGTAACATAAATATGTCATGAAATGCCTTTTGGTTTATAAATACCCTCCAGCAGTTGACCTCAGACGAGTGGCCTGCATGGCTGCCAATAACAGGCACTCCTTTGTTCTAGGAGAGGGCCCCTATTAGGCCATTTTAGTGGTTGCTGTGTATTGGGTCTGTAGAGAAAAATAAACAATACATCTACATTCTTATAGCCCCAATGATTTGTTTAATTCCAAAAGCATATGTAAATGTAATTAGACATGCATTTATTCACCATTAACTGAATTACCATAAAATAAGTTTCCTCAAATAAATTCTCACAAAATAAGCCACTGAATCCCACTCTTTTTAAGTATATATATATATATATATTTAAATGGATTATAAATCAGTGATTCTGCTGCAGGGCTTTATTGCTTTAATGGTCTTTAAAAAAAAGAAAAGTTTTTACTCATGCTAACACAGCAGCTAGCTTGTTGTCCTTTTCTGGAAGTGTCCGTCACTGTCAACAACAGAGCATGCAGGCTGCCAACCTCCCGTGCCTTATGACACAAACTGTTAAGGACAGCCAGACGGAAGGCACCAACTCTGCTCACTCGAAGTGTGACTGTCTCCGACAGGAAGCATAATGATCACGATCATCAGATGCCATAAACCATAACCGCTCAACATCGATGTGGGGGAGCGAGTGCTATGGAGGTTTCACAACTCACTGAAGTACTTTCATGGTGTGTTTTCTTAGCATTTTTAATCCGGTGAATATTTAATTACCGTGAATTAAATTGGCAAGCTGTGTCGTAATTAGTCACAAACTCTGAGGTGTCGTGTCTGCTCATTTTGTGTGTTTGTGTGCGTGTGCATGTGCGTGTGCGCGTGTTACACTGCCAGCACCTGTGGAAAGAGCTGTGAGGCAGGCTGCTGTGTTTGCGTCACACAGGGAGAGATGAAAGAGGACTTGAGCCTCTACCAGACAGCAGCCTCACCCCAGTCAGCCGGGAGCTCAGTCTCTTGGTCCCTCGGCGACACGGAGCAACATGTCTAGAGACTCTTATTCATTCAGGCGTAACACACAATACAAAAATCCAGCTTTCAATAGCTGTACCCATGTGGTTTGATTCCATGTTTGATGTGCTACTTGGTTAAACATGTAGGTGTAGGGGTGGAATACATAATCATATTCATCTATTTCACAACATTATTATCCCTTAAGATTAACTATAAAGTGTGTAGGCCTATGCTTGTATGTATGCTTACTCTATGCTTAACTGAAAAGCACCATTTGCAAATCAGTACCATCTCAGTTGTCATCTCAGCAGTGATTGAAAAACAAAATAATTGCTACGTGTCTGTTCAATGTGCCCCATCAAATCATAGTGTTTTAGGATGCTGTCTTAATGGACATGCCAGCACCATTTGTATTTAAATAATCAAACCATTAGCATGTTATTCTCTTTAGCTGACTCTATAGCTATAAAAGAGGAGCCACTATACAGGTTATTCACATTTTTATCTGAATTTGTTTAATCTTTTATAGCCACCAAACTAATCCAGCAAAAGAAATGTCAGCACAATGTCATTTTAAATGTGTGTTAATACATGATATTTATCTGGGTTGGCTCAAAACATTTCAAATCATGGACACCTCAGCTTTCTGTACAGACAGTTACTTAGTGGTTATTGCCTGCCATGCCTTTCCTCTTGAAGTTACGACACAGCATGCCTTCAGCAAGATAGAGTAGCACACATTTTTGATTGTATGCCATAATTGGAGCCAACAGACTACAGATTTGAAGGCAAGGGTGTGACCAATCTAGCAATCTGCGGGGGCAACTCACCAACCTCCTGCTGTGTCATGAGTGCTGGCGGCATGTCTCTGGGTTAATTGGACAAATTATGTCTGGGAGATAAACCTTAAAAGCATTTCTACCTTCCTTGCCGAAATGCAGCCTATGGTTGCCATGGAGTTCGAACCCACAATTCCCATGCTCTAAATTCCAAGCCATGAAGGTAGAATTGGGAGAGAAGTGCTGAACAGTTTATTGCAGGGGATTTCTGAGTGGGAGGTTCGTGTTTGATCGGTTCTTGTTGTTGCCTGGCTGGCTGGCTGGTTGGTCAGAAGAGGGTGACGAGACGCAAGTGTTGTGTGCTTGAAGATTCCTTCATGTTACATGCTGGAGAAGGCGGCAGATACAAGTGGGCGAGCAGTGTAATAAAAGACATGCTCTCCTTGCTCTGCTCTGCTTTCCATATTGTTCAACGAATCAAAATGGCAAAAAAAGATGTTTGTTTCTTTACATCCAAATGTTATCAACGTAACAGCTTGTATCTGCTAGAATTGTCCAATGATACGGCAAATGGCTTATTTAAACTAATAATATTGTAACTGTTTACTTACCCTCTCATCATTCAAAGCCTGCAACAAGCAAACACACAGCATTCTAGCGATTTCTCGAGATCCGATATAATCCTAAAGAATAAATCACATTTTGTGTCCTTAAGGTGACATTATCTCAAACTCCATGACCTATGTTGTTCTATTGGAGATTACATAAACTAATGTTGATAATGTCTCAAGTTACATGGCTCCAGATAAAACAAACAAACATGAAATATTGTTACAGTTTCACAATATGTTACGTTTATGAAAGGCAACAATTAGCTATAAAACATGCACTTCAAAAAGGCCTGGTGAAACAATAATTTCAATTTAACAATGTGGTCACACTTCACACTTTTATTTATGTGCTTTATAGTTGTTAAGACAGTGGGTTTTTACTTGACAAACCAAACAAAAAACATCCACCTCACTGTTATCCATATCCAAAAATACAGGGCCAACAATTCATGGGACCATTGTACTTTTTACTCTAACCCCTTGCAACATCCCACCACTATGTTAGATTCTTGTCACATTCACAGCCCCTTGCCTTACAGTCTAAAGTGTACCTACATGGAAATGGGATTTAGGACCATCTTGGTTCCTTTGCGGGCTCAAAGGTCCACCAGTCAGTGCGTGGTCTTTTGCAGGGTTGCTTTAAAAGGACATTTAAAAGATGAAATAACGATATAGAGCATATGGAGGTTTTTTTAAAATAATAAGAATAGGTTAATCTTGCGGTGGACCTCAATACAAAATGTGCATGTACGGTGCAAATCTAGCACTGATTCACCTGATATTAAATATCTCTGCTCATGTCTACATTTAATTTAACAACCCTCTGTTTTTAGACAGGTCAGGGAAAACACATAACTCTGGTATACCTACCATATAAAACCATGATTACAAATAAATCAATAACAATAAACAAGAGAAACCTCCGAAAGAAACCACCATAAACCTCTTGATGTGTCTCATCTCTGTCAGTTTATTCTAGGCAAACATTAATAACCACAATAATATGTTACGCCTAATCCCAAACAGGCAATTGCATCCAGTTTTCTGAATCAGACACCTGCTAAAGACACATGTCAAACACCTTGTAGCCAAATTGAATGACAGGCAGTGGATTTGGACAGCAGTCCAGTGTAATTGCAGATGGTTCCTGCAGCAGTACAGTGCTATTCGAGTGTTCTATACAGAACACATTCGAAAAAGGATTGAGGGTATATTAGTCAGCCAAGCCAGACCTGGCTTTGCTGACTGGGAGGCTTGAATGTCTTGAATGCTTGGCATTCAAGACTGGGAGGCTTGAATGCGGAGAGTGGTGTTGACTTTGTTGTCCTTAACTAACTGTGACGTAGTGGCCTAGAACGTTCCTCACAATAGTTTAACACAAGAATGTTGTGAGGGCAAAAAATTATGTTTACGGTAAACAGGGATGCTTATCTACAGAGTAGATAAGATGAGATAGCAAATGAAAACAATCAACAAACACCTCATTTAGAGATCGAACTCGGTACACCCTGGTTTTGCTAGTTATGTGTCTATATGTATGTTTACTGGGTGGTGGAAATGTATGACAGTTTAGTAAGTAGAAAAAGTTTTGTTATTCATTAAACTAAGGAAGAACAATAGTATTAGTAACAAAAAAGTATTTTGGAATGGCGTGTTGGTAATCAGACTCAACTAAAGTGAAAAAAAAATCAACTTAATTTGATCTGCATAATATAATATCCACCAAGTTCTATAACTCCCTTCCCCAAATGTATTGCACAACATTGGTTTTGGAAGTTGTGGATCTGTTGATAGGCTGAAACATCTCAACAATTGTTCTTGTAATGCTTCATTGGTGAGAATACATTCATACATGAGGGTGTGCTGCCGGCAGAAACTGGTTTGCTTAGTTTAGTAAGAATGTCAAAAGTCATCTTACCCACATGTGTCTGCCTACATCAGCAGGCCTTTTTCCCCATTCTGGCCTTCATTTGTACTGGTAGATCTTGATGCAATGGTGCATGCTATCGGACACCACCAGGTGGCCCTCAGGCAGCAGAGCTAGGCCCCGGGGGCTGCTTAGCCCCTGGCTGATAATAGGCCAGCCAACCCCCTGTGCTGGGTACAAGACCACTTTGTGCTGCTCGCCCCAATCTGCAACCAGCACATTCCCATCCCCATCTATGCAGAGGCCCCAGGGGCAAGCCAGGACAGGGCCCATTCCAGAGCACACCCCCAGCACCCTCACTGTGTTCCACCCTGGCTCCAGGACCTTGACGCAGGGCTCTCGACCGGTCTCGCTGCCACGTTCGGAAACGGCTACCATGCCCGTCCTCAGACACGCCGCCACCAGGTAGGGCCGGTGGAACCCTGTGACCACCGTTCGCTCCAGACAGGAACCAGTCTTGGGGTCCAGCTTGAGAGCGACAAGGGTGCCTTTGCGGATGTCGGCGATCAAAAACTCATCCAGCCGTGTTACCGTGACGCCCCTGGGAGCCTCCAGTTCTTCTCTGGTGGAACCACGACCCGAGCCCCCAAAGGTCTGGAAAAGGCGGCCGTGGCGGCTGAACACCAGCAAGGCCCTTTCTGCGGCACAGCTGAGCGCAATAAGGCCCTTGGAATTGACAGCTATGTCAAAGTAGTTTCGACATCGTCTCATGGAGCCTTCAGAAGTTGGGGTGGTGATGTGCTGGAGGATGTTGCCTCGCGGGTCTGTCACCTGATTGAGGATATAGTTTTGTATTGATCAGTTTGCGTCACTATGTACAGTATGTTGTACAAATAGAACGCCTACTGTAACTTAATATCATATATTATACTTGGATAAACTATATAGTCAAACATACTATATACTCTAAAATAAAATAAAATATTGCAGGCCTCCAAAGAATCCCTTGCAATATTTGAGTATATATTTTATGGGGGCTTATAAACATAACTAACTGATTAACATAACTAACATAAACAAAAATGCACCATCACACATACCTGCACACGTGCGTTTCCACAGTCCACTATAAAGAGTTGACCCTGTGGTGTTGAGTGCACCCCACTAGGGAGGGTAAGATCCGATCGTCCAGAACCCTGCTTCCCGAACTGTCCAATCAGATGGCCACTTTCAACATGCAGCATTGTGAGCGATGAGTCCCTATCCTCCTCTATCTCTGCCAGGCCTGGCTCTCCTCCTCTCCGCTCCCTGCCTCTGCATTGTTCCTGTGGGGCACCGTCTATGACTGACATGGAGAGTGACCGGGCTACTCTGCTCGCCCTACCCTGCATAGGTCTTCCCTCCATCTGGTGGCCACCATCCATCCCTCCATGTCCAGGCTCCCCAACATTGGCGAGCCTTGACCTTTTCTTCCGGAGAGACGGGGAGGCGAGGGCAAAGCCAGAGTAGTGGGGACTGCAGCTGCTGCGATTTACCTTCCATCCACTGTTGGGATTGCTTTTGTCGCCACTTATCAGGGGCGGTGTCTTGCACGTCAGGTCTGCTGCAGACCTGCACAGACGAGAGCTGTGGTTCAGAGACCCTCTGTACTCGCGTGGTGAGGTGACGATGAAGGTGTCGCAGGAGTCGAGGCTGTCCACTGGGGATGGAGCACGGCCAGAGTCCCCAGGGGTGCTGTGGTCATCCGAGTACTGGCTCAGGCGAGAAATACACTTGGTCCTGTAGGTGAGGTCCAAACAGCTTTGACTGGCCACAGGCTCCTTGGGAGCCATTTTGGAGAATGTTTGGGGTGGGCAAGAGTACATCTTAGAGTTTGATTTCACTCTGCCTCCGTCTCCTTTATCCTGACTGTCTAAGCTCCAATGCTGATTCAATTTGTTCTGCTTCGAATGGCTGCATTCGACAGAAGAATCTCTCAAACGCAGACTGCCTGGTTTCCTCTGGTTCCTTGGGATGTGGGGTCTGCCACGGCTGGACATATTCAATTCCAGCTCGTGACCTTCAGAATCACCTGTGTTATACGCTGCAGGGCCAGCCAGCAAGACTTCCTCCCCCTTTTTTACAGCGGTAGGAGAGTCCACATCATCCTCCAGGGATGACTCTAAGTCAGACTGTTCACGTTTGGGATGCCAGTGGCGCATCTGCACCGAGGGGACTTTCGCTTCCTCCACTGAATCACCGTCACTCCGAGCCGAGAGGCGGATTTTTCTCACGACCCTACCTGTTGATATTGTCAACGACTGCCCTGCTCCTGAGCCACCGTCTGGAGTGGTCCTCTCTTCCCTGGCGCCTCTGTGGCTTGCCTCCCCGCATCGTATCTCGCCAGAATGCAAAGCACAAAGCTGGCCCTGGGGTCCACACAGGCCGACAGGCAGGCTGAGGCTGTGTTCTTGCACACGGATGTCCCCGAAGTCGACAGCGTTGGTCTGGGAGCTGGGCTTGAAGGACACCTTCTTGAGGGAGAGGGATATTTCCCATGGCTGGAGAAGCTCTGCCACTCCCTGCTGCAGTAGCAGGTTGTGGTCAGACCCAGATTGGCTCTGACCTAGACGCTGGCTACCCCTCTGGATCTGGTTGCGCAGATGGGCCAGTCTGCGGAGTCTCTGGTCCAACAGCGACTGACTGACCTGCACGGCCGCTGCGTTGTCCCTCTGCACCTGTTCCAGACGCTGCTGCGTGTCTCGGTGGTCTTGCTCCACCCTCTCCACCAGGCGGCACTCTTCCCTACGAGCTCCCAGAACAGCACGCTCCACACCTCGCTTCACCGCCTCCGTCTCGGCTGCCTGGTGCTCCTGCAGGCGACGGAGCTCGGTCTCCGCCCGGGCCAGATCACATAGGGCCTGGGTAGCCCAGCATGGGAGCGGGGACAGGGGCACGGGGGATGAGTCAGGCTCATCTGGAAACTCCCCGTCAGGCTGAAACTGAGGGCTGAGGCTGAGGGTTGGAATAGGAGAGTTTGGATTGCTGCTCAGTGGAGATCCCACAAACATGATAGCAAAGGAGGATGAGTGGATGTATGGATGCCGTGCAGTATGGATGATAGGCCGGATGACGTTGAGGTGTGTCTTCAGTCACCCGATCTGGCCTTCTCAGTTCCCCAGCTCCTGAGGACAGAAAAAGAAAATGAACACACACTCCATGAACACAACTCATGCCATAATAGCTTCCCTGTAACTTCCTATACAGCAGTTCAACCTGTGGAAATTGGACGGTTTAACTTTGAACCAATAATATGTTATAACAACTTATTGGTTAGGCTTATTGGAAACTTTATAAAAGTTAGAAACTTTAATAGCTGCATTGCTTAATAGTGGGGTGTGCCTTGAGTAGACCTGGTTGTTCCTCCTACATGAGAAGGCAAGAATATCTCTTTTATCTTAATTTGGATTCTCCAAGTCATACACAATCCATGAATATCCCAATCTAAATACGGATTTCAACTACAAACAGCCTAAATATAGACACGTGATGTGAGCCACTTGGTTGATGGTCAGCCATGGAATGCCTGGGAGCCCTCATCACGGAACCCCTTGAAGATGATGATTCTCTTTTCAATGACCTGTGTTACACAGTGTTACACAGAAGAACGGCATCTCACAACCAGGTTGCCCAAGTCGACCTCCTCTGAGGAAACGGCTCAAACTGCACCCCACGTAATCATGGCAGATGACACAGTGGCACCGGTTGCTAAGCTGCCAGAGCCGAGACAGATGTACGTATATCTGCTATAAAGAGATAGGACACAGTGTGGAGAAGGGAACAGTCTATTAGCATTTCACATGCAGGCAGACCAGGGGCAGCCTCTATAGGTAAACAAGGAAAAAGGTCTGCTGGGTGTCAATGCCAAAATAACAACGGCAACAACAACAACAGTACCTCTCACGTAGCCTATGTGTGGCAGGAGCACTCCTCGCCACCTTCCCATCACACCGGGTGTAAATGTGCCAGC
>OOFG01000635.1:0-18731 GCA_900323295.1 Molva molva | reverse complement strand
TTCTTGTTTTGCATTCGTGAGGGTTCAGTTTTGTTGGGGTTCGGGGGGGTGGGCAGTTGTGCTCGGCTCAATGTTATGATACTTTTTTAGTACCGTCATTGTGTAACTGTTGAGTGTTATAAGCGTTATAATAAGCAATGTTGTATATGAAATCCACCACACACCGTAGCGTTATACCATAGGTGTCCAGGAAGCCTAACCCTCACTCGCACGCGGACATTAAATACATCGCTGCTCAGACGGAGCTTCACCATCCCCACACAAACCGCGCCGCCGGTGCCCCTTGGTCGTGACGTCAGTATTGACATTGTATTTAGTTTCATATTTAGAAATTACTAAAGAAATTACAGAGGTCCGGACCTCAGTGACCTCATAGCTGGCTACGGGCATGCCCCTAGTTATTATTATTTTGCTTTTTAGAATCCAAAATGATCTAATAATGAACTTTGTTTTGTTTTTTACCTGTTCACAATGAACGACTAAATTTTAATAAGTAATTATCTAAACAAAAAAGCTTCACAGCCACAGTAAGCAGCACAGGTTATACCGACGTTGTGTTCTGTGATGTTGGCTTATTTTGTAATGCCACTAGGAGGCACTGCAGACAGTATTGAAGAGAGAGAGATCTTTGTTAAGATGGGCAGAAGAAGAATGTGAGAAGACAGCATATGCATATGCTTATCATTCGCAGTAAACATCGTTTTCTTATCTCTTCTTGCTGTCGTTATATGAAGATACTACGACACCACAAATCCTTGTCGCCAATTTATGACATTCTGCCCGTCTTTAAAGATTTTTTATTAATTTTTTTTTGTGATTTGAGCATGTTGGTAAATGCTTGACCTGTGTGGGTCCCTGGATCGTTTCAGTCCGTTGTTCTGTGTTGATGCTGGAAAAAGGTTGGACACACTATAAAAAAATTGTTGTTACTAGATTTCCAATAAAAAACATTTGCAGAAAGTAAGCATATTTTGTCCACTCCCATGATGTTGATAAGAGTATTAAAAATTACCTTTATGGAATATTTTGAACAGATAACAAAATGTCTGATCAATTTGCGATTAACTATGGACAATCATGCGATTAATTGTGATTAATTATTTGTTTCTATTGACAGCCCTACTAAATACATGTAATATCTTCACATGAAAACAATAAATATGGGGAATGTTAAAGGTATTATATGTAACATTGACACGTTGAAACATTGAAACGTTGCTACATGAGCCACTGCCTGGAACAAAATATTTAGCCCACAGCTGGACATGGGGCATCAGATGACCCTGGAAATGTCTTTTTGCCGCCTCAGGCTCATACGTTCAATGCACTGCGTGTGGACACAATACATCTACAATGTATAATAAATGTCATTGCCCTACAATATTATTCATACCACACATTTACCACTGTCTATACTGGTTATATCTTCCATATTTACTACTGTAATAAATCGTACCCTTATCCTTCTCTGTCGGCTTCGGGCTGAACTCTTAATAGCCAACGCCTGAGCCGCAAGGTCCGGTTGGCTGTGCCGGAAGTTCCTGCGTACGGTCTCGTAGTACGTCTTACAGGCAGCTGAAAATAATTAAATGAGTACATTATAAATAAAAACATACATACAGTAAAAGTTACTTACTTAGACGGACGTCATTATCCACACTGTTCATATCTGGACTAGCAGGTAAAGCTTTGACCAAATAAGATGCAACTGCTTCGTTGTGAGGGGAGCTCAGTCTGTGAACACAAAATTTAAATAGATCAGAGAACGTATTTACTTTTAATACAACTAATGCATTTGATACTGCCCTCATCTATAACCTTATTAGGTCACTAACAGTATACTGCAAATGGAAACTCATTACCATGTCTTAAGTACTATTTACCGTTTTAAACAAAGTGTATTTATAACCTTTATACCCTTTTAGCATTAAGAACATTGAGGGAAGCAAAAGCAAGCACGTGTATCCTTACACACACACATATCTCTAGCCAACTTGTGTGAACTTGCATGCTAGCGCTATAAGCATGTTTGGGTTTCTTACCCGTGGGCCGGTTCGTAGCGCCGGCCATTTGCTTCAGAGCTGTGAAGTCGACGCACAGCTTCCTTTAAAAGACGAGACAAAAGAAGTCACTTCTGTGAACAAATATATCCAAGTTTAAGCAGGTTATAGGTGCATTTAATCACTGCAAATCACTGGTAAAATTGTACCGCGACTTTGGGATTGTTGGCCCGTCTATTTATTTTGATCTCCTCCACACTGGGGCGGCAGTTTTCTTTGGCTTCCAAAGTAGCCCGCCTCTCCTCCATCGGCACGAGGTTGGCCATCAGACGCCGTCCAGCCATTTTGGAGATCGTTTGAGCGAGTTAGTGTGTCAAAGTGTGTTTTATCGCTGTAGTCAAGGAAAAGAAGATTGCTTTGGTCATCTGTCGTTCCGTCTGAAAAACATGAAAACCCGTGCAGAAGATACATTAATTATTGTATTCACATCAATACCGCCCAACTGGTCATGTAAACGCTTAAAACGATTATAACAGTAACCACAAAAGTGAAAAGCAACCAAATGCTCAAGTAGCAAATATTTAACGTTGACACAACGTTAAATTGTACTGCTTACCGTTGTCTGAATTATCCGTCTGTTGTTGCATTTCTTCAGTTTCGTTAATCTCTCCAACCACGTTCTCAACCACGAGATCTCCAAACATTGACGGTGAGTAACTCACGCCGGTGTGGTCTTGGCTGGATGAGAGCTGGTCCTGTAGAGCTACTGATCGGCCCCTTATAGAGTTCCTTCCCAAACTCCATTTCGGAAATACAGTTTTTTATATACAAAATACTGCGCACGAGACAGTACTGTGGCGATCACGGCCGTGGTCGCCGTGTCCGGGTGCCGCAATGGCTCCTGGGAGGGTCGGGTCGCCACCAAGGGAGTCGTGGGTGTGGGGGATATACTGTGTGTTTTGTGTGTGTGTGCTTTAATAAAGGCAACTCTCGGGGTCGTGCGGTGTATGGGGCACGATAGTTGCGAACTGCTTGAACCTGGTCTCCTGTCTGGTCATTCCCGTGCTGCTCGCCACATTGGTGTCAGAAGTGGGATGTGGCCTGCGGCTATGGACAGGGTAAATGGACTGCATTTATATAGTGCTTTTCTAACCAGTGGCCACTCAAAGCGCTTTACAATATTGCCTAACATTCACCCATTCACACACACATTCACACACCGACGGCAGAGTCAACCATGCAAGGTGACAGCCAGCTCGTCGGGAGCAATTAGGGTTAGGTGCCTTGCTCAGGGACACCTCGACACTAAGCTAGGAGGAGCCGGGGATCGAACTAGCAACCTTCCGGTTGCCAGTCAACCCGCTCTGCCTCCTGAACTAAGCCGACCCAAGCAATTCATTCAGCCCCGTACGGAATGATTGGCAGATTGAAACCACAGCGTTAGCGAATGAGGTGAGCGGCTGGTTATTGGGGGTGAAGTGCTGAGCGGATTAATCGTCCCTCTGCCGGGCTTTAAAGTGGAGAGTGATTCTGTCAGTCACCTGGTTCTCGTGGTTCCACACCACCACGCTGCCGCTGTACAGACTGGCCACCATCCATGGCTCGGTGGGATGCAGGTCAACGCTCTTCACACGGTCAGACCGAGCAGTCAGCTTCCTCTTGATGTCCAAGCGCAGAGGCTGTCAAGGGAATCAGTGAGGGAGTGAGTGAGAGAGATGCAGAGTGTCATACAGTTCAACAATGAGTGCCAGAATTTATTACTGAAATACTTTCACAATTACTTTTCTACAACAAAATGTTTGTTTTCTGTTGCAACATTAAATATAGCAACAGACTCGATCAGAAATGTGAGGTGCTACTCTTAAAATGGTTGTTTCTATGCTTCATATTTAGGGTATTCATTTTCTACAACGGAACTACAACAGTCGACAATTCAATTTCTGTTACAAAATGAAATACATCCACACACTTCATCAGGAATGTAAGGTGCAACTTTTTAAATGTTCGTTTCTATACCTCATAGGTAGGGTTATGTGATTGCAACGTGTTTATTCTATTTCATTCCAACAGGTTCCGGGGTATAGTCTGGGGGCGTGTCTGTTTATACTCCTCATACCGCATTTTACATGACTGAGCGACTCAAGGAACTTATTGTCCTCAGCATATTATTAGTTGTCATGTTGTTGCCGTGTTACATTTTTAAGGTGATCAAGCGAAATAATAAAATAATAAAGGTTTATAATGGTGATAATTCAGAAATTACTTTATTTACCAGCATTGAGCCGTCACTTTTTGGAAATGATTTGCGAATGTGTACAGACGGACTTCAAGTCCAATATAATCTATGACTTTGTAGCTGTTACTACCTTTCTTTACTGTGCATTATATTTTGGAAAACACATTAATCTCGTTTGCTCTGCCATCCAGGTAAACTACATAACTATTTTCGTTGCTCGACCAGAAGTCCGGTAAATATGCATAGGCCTACATGAATTACCATGTATAAAAACGTTTGGTAGCTAGTTGTCTTTCAAAAAATATATTATTGGGTTAAACCTACCATGTTTGTACTTTAGTGAGCCGTGTATGCTGATAATGCCCGGCTTGTCGTTGCCACCGCCAGTCTGCTTGAGCGAGATCAGTGGATTGTAGTTTGGCGACGTGGATCCCGAGAGGCTTCCTGTTGAAGCCCTTCGCAAGATCCGGTCGAGCAGAAGAACAAACTGTACCATAGCACTAGCCTCTGTGGTACTAGCCTAGCATCCTTACTGCTAGGTCATGGAAGCACACGTTTACAACTTAGAAAGAACGACACGCCAGGAGGAACCAGGTACTTGGAGAGGGAGTGTTCAAATAGGACGAGCGATTCCAACTCAGTTGTCCGACCCTCGTTTACATTCACATGTCTTTATTTGGAAGCCAAACGTTAAGCATGCTCAAATGGTAAGGATTGTCAAAATAAAAGTTGCTCGTCGAAATCGAATGAATACAACACGCCCCCAATGTTTCAATCAGTGTTTTAACGCTTGGTTTTTTGTCTTTCAGAAAAGGTTTGACTGGTAATTTGACAATTGAAAACAAATTGATACATGAAGGCTGAATTTGATACCTGAAGTTTAGTGATAGTAGATTTTACCTGCTGGATATGTTGATGAAGGTGGGAGAAAAATACAAATAGCTCTAATGTTGCAAATACAACCAGCCAGCATTCAATTGTCTTCCAAATGGCAGGTGTGGAAAGTATTAGGGCTAGTTTTTCTCCCCTACATTATACACTACATATTCCATACATTTTAAGTTAGCTTCATTCAACATACACCTACAGAAATAGGCCTACAATTATTGTTTCCATAAAGACTATTCAATACAAACAATACAATTTTTGGTTTGTTGTAATTCGTCTCACAAAGGCCTGCTGGATCCTAGATTTGTTGTAATAGGCAATTATAAAAAATCCTAAAGGTGCATTATGTAGGATTTAGTGGCATCAAGTGGTGAGGTTGCAGATTGCAACCAACTAAACTGGGATTATACACTAACTAATACCAATTTATCGAATATTATATTACATTTCTGCCGAGTCAATTCCGCTAGATTCCACTATATTCTGCAAACCTTTAAGCAATCAATTAGAAAGGATCTTTGGCAACATCATTTTGGGAAGTTTATGGCTTAAACATGAATTGTGTCTTCAAAATATAAGTCCATGATTATGTAAAGGTACCTTTACGTTGATATGGTGTAATATATTTACATTAACTTGACTAGAACGATAAATTGAGTACTTTAAAGTTGGCATAACAACCTGAACTGGATCAACACATTTTAACTTATAACCAAGACGTTTATCCAATAAGGATATAATGAATGTGTCTAGGTTATTTAAATTTTCATGTATATTTTATTTCCTGTATCAACTTTAATTCAGATTTAGTAGAATGTGTGATAATGTTTCATCAAAGTACTATTTACTCCTCTTGTGGAAAGTAAACTCTAACAAGGAAAGAGATCAGGAAACCACCGAATAAAGTTTAAGACTTTTATTTAGAACTTTAACAAAGTAATTCAAAAGCCGAGCTGGTCTGCAGAACATCTGCTTTTCCAGCTTCGGCAAACAGTTTTTATATTCTCGCTTCTGTGATTCCTCCCATAAGCTCAAAGGCAGGGTTGTCATCAAACAATGCCCATGCTTCACCACCAACCAACTTCCCTCATTTTCGTTATTCTGGGATTTGGGCAATGTATCATCATCTTACTTATCAATGTCCTTTCTTCAAACATTCTCTAACTTTGTATCAGACACTGTCATCCATATGTCATTAATATATCGTATTATTAAAGCCCTGAAGACCACATTACAGACCCTTCACGCCATGGGGGTAATCTGTTCCTGAACAAACCGAATATATGCTTTGTCTATCTGAACAAACGTGGAATCTCTCCCGGTGATACTGCCTTGTGTAACCTTGGTTCCCAGGCCTGAATATGAGTACATACTGGTGGCAGAGAACCAGATGAAGCAAGAGTCCTTATCAGAAGACTATGTATTTTACCCCGCTTATCTCATTCATGTAGCATATAAGGCAAGATATTGATTGTAATCCTTCTAAGGGTATAGTAAAATCCCACACTACGTGGATTTGTATTTTTTGGGGCCCAAGCCTAAGATATTAATACTTTTGAGTGTCAGTATTATTAGCACAAATTGTTTCTTTACACAAGTCTACAGTTTGTTGTCGAATCAGAGTCAACATCAGTGTAACAAAACATTTATTACAGCTATTTACATAAAGGTTGCAACATTAAGCAAGGTGGTACAGGTAATCAAGCTGGATCTGCTGTCATCTCACAGTTTCTTCTTAAACACTTGGTGGCAGACTTTATCCAGAACATGGATTTCCTGAAGGGGAAAGAAAGAACATTAAGAATTTAAAGTTGTTTTCCCAAAGTCGCATAATCGATGTTCACTCTTGCATCATATAATCTTTTACGTTGTATAGTTTTATGGCTGCCATATTGATTTTTATCTCACTCAGATATCTCATTAACTGCCGGAAGGTTCTGTCAAACTTATCCAATAATGTTAATGCTGTTCCTCTTCGTTTTTTATTGTCCTATTGTGATTTAAAGGGTCAACAACTGCCAATCATTACAGGAAACTTCAGAAACTGATTTGAAATATATTTGTTCACTCTTTGTCTCTTTGTTCTGTCTTTCTCCATCTCTCACCAGGTGTAGCAGATCCCCCACGATCCAGTGTTTCCAGCCACGGTTTTCCTTCTCTCCCTTCTGGACACACACCAGCTTGTCTCCATCCCAGCTCACCAGCGACTGTACGCACACACAGACACACACACACACACACAGGCACACACACGCAAATGTGCAAACGCACACGTGCACACGTGTACACGCACACACACAGAAACACCCACACCCACACATTAAATCATTTCGGTGGTTAATAGCAACAGCCTTATAATTAGGTCTCGTTAAAACAAATGTTCAAATGTTTCATGTGAAATAGGCCAAGTCATAAAGTTATTTAATCACGGTAATTAAGAGCCTCACTTTGAATTAAAATCCTTCTCAGTTATGCCCCCTCCACCACCACGCTATCTCCCTACCTGAATTTATGGTCACTTCTAATCAAATGTGATTCTAGACACTGCACACACTTTCGTTTATGGCATGGCCTCTGATACATATGCCACGGAACCAGGGTGTTTAGATAAACACTTCTGGGAGACCGTAAATGTGGTTGTATACTTAATCACTGCAACATTGTAAAACCTCAGTCAACACTGAGGTTTTCTGGGCACTACAAAGCACTGCTTACTGCATTGTATGCGCTGATTACTTTATATGGTCATTCTATTTTACATAACCACAATTCGATGTTCATATTCATCGGCAATCCTACACTTTATATTTATACTATTTAATAATTGTATTCCTATTGTCCATATTCCCCATCGTTACAGTCCCTGGAATTTCATTGTTCAGAATGACCCTGTGTGATACTGCACATCTGATAAATAAAACACTTTAACTTGGACTTTGCATCTCTTATGTATGATTTCATATCATCATCAAATGGATTTTTCTGTTTGCTTGGGTGATGAGATCTTGATCAAAGATATAAAACCTCAATATCCAGATCTGGAAAATAGGGGACTAATTTAAACGCATTGAATAGATTAGAGTCATGTGTGTAAGGAGGGTTGGTGTGGGTGGGTGTGTGTGGATAGGGGGGCGCTACCTTGACCGTGCGGTTATCCAGGCCCTTGGTATACTCCTCAAACTCCACCCCAATGGTGAAGTTCACCTCATAGTTCCTGAAGGTGCTCAGGGTCATGGTCTCAAACTTGTCTCCGTCCTGGACCATGACCTTGGTCTGCGTCAGGTGCGCAGCGATCTTCCTGGTGGCGAAGTCGATGTCTGACAAAAAAACAATAAGCTACCTTAAAAACAGACTTTAAAATCGTATTCACACTGTGTGTGTGTGTCAGGCTGTTTAAGCTGTGCTGTATCCACAACACAGCTTCGCTGGTTTTAGCGACTGACATTGATGACCCCGGCTCAAACAAACACCCAGCGCAGACGGCCCTATATTATTATTCTTCTCATGCCGTCCGGTTGACAGACTCATTTACGCTTTAAAAATGACCTTGCTTCAAGTCAGAGCAGGCCCCAACTCCCCGCCTCGCCGCGTGAAAGCTGACAAAGAGAATCACATGCCCAGCCAATTTTGATATTCATTCCCCCATTTGCCCTAAAGTGAGAAAAAATCTATTTCCTTCCATGGCTCTTACAGATGAGGCCCTTTATTTATCCGGCCCAAATGATATTTTCGCCCCATTTCCATAAGGACGCCATTTCCCCATTTCCACCTTGATGGAATTTAGATGCGGACGCCGAGGGTAGATGCCTTTCAATATACAGTATTTCTTGTTTTCCTTTTTGGGATGTGTGGGGGCATACTAAGGCGCTTTCATGAATTGCAGATAACACATGTGAATAATGAAAGAGTTTCCTGGTCTCTGATCAGTGACAGGCCTGAGGGGGAGAGCCCGAGCCGTTATTGCCTGATACCGGGTCAGAATCCGTCTTCCCTTTTGCCGCAGATTGGAAGGATAGAATTGCAGAATAGAGGGAATCAATATTTATTTGCGGTGGTAATATGCGGCAGGCCGCTCAGAGCGGAGGTTAACCTAGCCTGACTGTTGCTCATTGAACAGGCGATGCAGTTGAATCTCTCTCTCTCTCTTTCTCTCACTCTCTCTCTCTCTCCTCCAATGTCGAGTAAATAACATCTCTTTTCCTCTTTCCCTCTTTCCCATGCATGTCTTTAAAACACCCCTCTCGAGGTGTGCTAAGCATACCACCTCTCCGTTTCACATTAGCTTGCATACACCAGCACTCCTTTTTTCATGACGGTTGACTGTACCACTCTTATTCGGTATCCCTCTCTGTCCCTCCTCCTCCTTCATCTGGCCTATGTCCCTGCCATAGTCAATAAGAGAGATTTTGGGCAAGAAGGAACTTACCAAGTGCCTTCATGACGTCCTCAAATTGGTCATTGCTCACCATCTCCCAGCGTCCATTGTAGTCTGCAGGCATCCTGGCGTCTGTGTGGCTGCTGTGGGGCTGGGTTGCTGGACTAAGGAAATTAGTTTCACACACTGAGAAAGACAGGCCAAGGGTCCTACCCTTTATATACTCACTCTGTGTGTGGTTGTGTGTGTGTGTGTTTGAGCATAGTACAAAGGGCCGGGTTTTCCTGATAACTCACTCAGAAGAGGAGTGCTTATGTGTGTCTGTGTGCACAGTTTAGCTGCGCGCACGTATGATTATTAGTGATGCAAGAAAAAGAGCTCTTGCATGACTATTGCATGGGAGAGGATTGTGTGTCTATGTGTGTGTGTGTGTGTGTGTGTGTGTCTGTGTGTGCCTGCACTTGTACACACTTTCTATTTCTCCATTTGAGCATCTGCAGTCAATGTGCACTTAAGAGTTCCAATAGCCTCACAACAAACTGGGTCTCATTAATCATCGTTGTGCATGAGCATGGAGCTCTCTCTTCCTGCGGCCTGCCGTCTCTGTTTGATGCCGGGACGGAACATTATAGACCTGTTTGTGTTGGAGCAGTTCAATTGTTCAGTTCAGCTGTTAGTTTGGTGTGTGTGTGTGTGTGTGTGTGTGTGTGTGTGTGTGTGTGTGTGTGTGTGATTTTATAACAATATTATTATCTCTTATGAGCCCAAGGACAATGATCACCAGTCTGAGCCTCAGTGACTCTGCTTTCGACATGTCCTATGAGATAACAGCATACAGAGTGTTACCAGGACAAATACACAGATATAAACATAGACTCACAATGATAAACCACACATAAACCCACCACCACACACAATTACTTAACCAAACACATACCTGGATACCACAAACTCTAATTCAAAGTCGGGTAGGTGAAGGGAAGATCTATAGAGTCATTGTTGTCTTGTGACAATATGTTAAAGAACATTTGTTTCTTTCCATTGGTGTTCTTGCCATTGATTAGTGTTGACTGTGGGGCTGCAAATACGGTTGATTCGTTTTAATTTCCTCTGATCATTTTTTGATGAATAATCATGTTGTCCATATATTATAAATATGGCAAATGCCCATCTCAAGTAAGCAGTGCCCAATGAGATGTGTATGCATTTGCTTAGTTTGTATGGCAGGCATCCAAGCAATACTGAAGTATTAATTTCATAATGATCATAATGAACTTTTTTTTTCCTGGGTCTCTGAAGCTGTAATCTTCAAATGTTTGGAGAATGTACTTGAGATGACTTTTAGCTATCTATGATAATATTTGATAGAATAAATAGACTTTAAAGAGGATCGATCACGTTTTCTGTTGATTGCCTCGACAGAAAATGTTTCAAGAGCAGCAGCAAAGTTGACCATTTCTAAACACTACACACAAATGTATAATGTCACAAATGCATAAAAAACCCATAATGTGCTGGATATTGTATGTTTAACAATGCAAAGAGTCACACTGGCAGCATCAGCAGTCTGAATGTGCACGGTTGTCTGGTCCCTTCTCATTGTACAAAATCTAATTCCAAATATACAGTCAATATATCAGTGTTGCAACATTGATATATTGACTGTATATTTGGAATTGGAGTACAAAAGGACAACACTCAGCCTTCACTGGTTGTAACCCCAGCTGTTGGGTCACAGATGTGTCCACGCAAGCTAGACTTTATCAGATGCCTTCATTGAACCTAATTGCTTTTGATTGAACTTTGAGCTTTGTCCAGATTGCAAAGATTAATGCACTCTCTGAGGATAGTTTATATTGCTATTGACTTTCTATTGAATATATTGGCTACAACTTTATATTGGCCCGTGAACAGATATGGATTCTTTGAATTACCATAATCATCACTGATTTGGTTATTTTTAATGTCATGGCTTTACTCAAATGTATGTCAGCTGCAAGTTTTGAGTAACTGATATCTATTAGATCTTCTACACTAGATACTTCTAGATTGATGATTATTTTCTGAGAAAGGTGTGGTTCCTAGACAGTCCACTGTTGTGTAGATCTTCAACCTCTACCCAGAAAACACTGCCCAGACCCACAGAGACAAAGCTCTAAGAATGTACATTACCTATACAAACCACTGTTTGGGATTTCCAGCGAGATATATAGTTCCTATTTTCACCACATAGGGGCAGTGTTGTTCCATTCAAAAGTTGTTTACCACTGTGCCCTTTCACTTTGTGCAAAACAGAATAACACATTATGCTGTGATCAAAGCAGGGGTGACACACAGCCATCTGGTGATATAAGACCATCTTGGCTCCAGGTGTTTTGTTCAGTATAGATTCATGGTGTTGTTAACTAAAGTTACAGAAGCAAGATAAATATATCCAGCCCCCTTCAAATATCCTGTGACATTTACACAAAAGAAAAGTCCCTGGACTTGTCCATGTGTGAGCGGATGTCTCGTTTACATATGCAAATTAGGGTGGGGTTAGACTTAATAATACATGACACGATATCATTCTCGAGTCTGTCTCTTACACGGCTAATGGTGTGTCCTTTGCCTTCTAAACCTTAAGCGTGTACCGACAAAAGTACTGAGAAGAAAGGAAGAGATGAAGAAAGAGCGAGGTCATGCGATTTAGAGACTGACTGTGTCTCCATTTTTATATATTTGATATATAAATATATAAAGTGTATTGACTGAAGGCTGGAAGGTTGCTGTTTTTGGTGCAGCTGTGACAACAGCTCAGTCACAGAACACCTCATAAAGACCTGGCCCTTAACCCACAGCTACACAGCAGTAACTAGGGCTGGCATGTTGTCGATCGGACGCTGATACTGCTACCTAGATACTGATGCAATGTTTCTTCCCGAAGTTTCATGCTATTACTTAGACGGTACTCTGCAATAACTGCTCAGCGACTACTATTTACAGAATGCAATTGATTTGGCTGACACATACATTCATCACAGTAAAATGTAGTGCATATTGTCTACAGATTCCTAGTCAGTAAGTGAGCAGAGAGCTGCAATGTTCATAGTAGAAGTGGTTGTTTTTTGAAGTGGTTGGAGAATGTATTCTCCTGTGCGGTGAGTAGGGTTTTTATTATGGCTCTTTATACACAGAAAAGGGATGCTCTTTAACTTTATCTCAATCTATTGCTTCTGCCCATGGAGAAGAATAACAGAATAGGAAGGAGATGAGAATTAGGGATTTTGTGTTTATTTGTATTCTAGGTCTAACTTCCTGTGTTTTATACAGGCCACCTAATGTTTGCACATACTGCATGCACAATCATTTTCATAGCATATATGAGAGTGGGTGGGTCCATCCTTTTACATGCCTTTCATCCAGGGTACCTGCATGGAACCTTGGTATCTATCGCCACTGAGTTTACCGTAGTGCTACTATTGTTAACGGAGACTAGAATGCAAATGGTAGGTCTTTCTGCATATTATTGTCATGCTCAGTTTAGTGGTTGATAATCTCTGCCCAGCTGCGGCTGTTTCGAATGCCTTTGTACCATCACATGTTTACCTCACGACTGCACCTTGTATTCAAACCATTCAGCCCTTTAACATGAGTATTTTTTGCATCCATTCCATGCTCTTATCTGCTCCTTCCTCTCCTCTCCACTCAAGTACGTTCAATAATCTGCGTAATTGCGGGAGACAAATGGTTGTGCAAAAGCAGCTCTTTGTTGTGGTGGTCAACAAAGAGTTAGTGAATTAGCAATGTGTTTTCCCTGTCTTTCTATTGCCTCTGTGCTAGTAAAGGTGTCTTGCTGCGCTCGCTTTGAAGTCCCCGGGATAATTGAAAGGGCCCTGGTGTTCACCCACAATTGAATAGCTTCGCTTTCATCCTTGAATGCGAGATGCATGTTTTTTAACGCTAAAACATGCACAAGCACGTAGGAGAGGTCCATGCACAAATTACGTGACTTGTTCACACTCTTTTTACATGGGGTTATTTTTTTCTCCGCACAAAGGGGCTGGCAGTCGATTTGAATGTGTGTGTTCCATACAGCCACGATGATGGGCTGTACATCACAAGGTACACAAAGAAAGCCGAATGGGTTGGTAGTTGGCCTTCTTTTAAGGTTACTTAAGAAGCACTTTTTTTAGATGGCTTATTTAAAGCCCCACTATGTAACTTCTCAATACATGTTACAAAATATCTTTACAATTAAAGTATTGCATCCACGATTCCATCAAGCCATGGATTCATACTGTCTTTTAATTTGGTGTGTGTCGAACGATGGTGGGAAAATACAATGAGAGGATGTGATGTCAAAGCTAATATCTGGTAAAGTAGAAAACCAATTTAGTTTTGCTTTGTATTAGTAGCATTATAATCAATATAATCAATCTCTCTTTTGCCTAGTTGCAACTCGTTGGTTGTTGTTTTTTGTCGCTCCTCATGTTTACTACGTCACCTTCGTGCCAAAGAGCCAATCAGCCAATCAGCCAATGCTCTAGTGCTAACTCAGGTAAAATGTAATGAAGGATAATCTTCCGATGCTGGAAGCATCAAGCCACACACCAGCAACAGCTTGCTGAGTTGCTAGTGTTGTCCCTGGTTCATGCTCAGCCTCCCTCCCACTATTGCACCTTCCACCATGCTCCCACACCCACAAAAAGCCAAGTGCATTCTGTGAGTCAAGAAAAGTGAATACTCTTCCTCTTTAACATTTTCTTCATCATTTCCATGTTCCCCTCCACCCCCCCTCAGGAAGTTGTTACGGTGGAAAAAAAAGAGACGCAACGAGGGGAGATGACGATGTTAAATATTTCATGTTTTCCCTCTTGGAAATTCCGTGGCAACCGGAATGAGACCTCCTTTTCTCTTCTTCAGCAGAATAACATTAGCCAGTGTGGGACTGCATGCCGTAAAGTTGTGCTTTTCTCTCTCTTCTCTCTTTTTTTCCCGGTCCGCTCCACTCTGCTCGGAAATAGGCATGTATTCTAATGCATAATACATAGAGCCCTGCTTTGGAGCAGGGCTGGGAAGGTTTGTCCTGGGGGAGGGTTGAGATTTGCACTCCGGGGCTGGGAACCAACATTCCGGGGCCGGCGGGTGTGCGTGTGGGAGGGAGGGCTCCTGGGAGGCAGACGGTGTTGTGGGACATTGCAAGGTGGTCACTTGTACCCACAAGTGAAATCATGCTTGTGCTTGCTGATTAGTGGCACAAATACGCCCGAGTTTCGGTATTAACCTCATTAATTAAATCTTAAGAGAGAGACGCTGCATGCATGGATTTTCAGCTGCTCCACCACCTCCTCCTCCTCCTCCTCTCCAAGGACCAACGGCACCAGATAATTCTGAACGAAGCCTTGAATGACCTTTGGCTCCTTAAGGCTTTCCTACATACATGTTATTCATTTCCTGCCGGTCTTGAAAACAAAACCCCCAAAAATACCCACCCTGCTTTGCAGCTTGCCTATTTCACCAGTCCTCATGCATCACTGTTCCCTGTGCAAAACACTGTTGTGTACCTTTCCAAAGAGGAAACAGACATTTTGGGGCAGGCCAGTGTTGTCGTGGAGGAGAAACAGAGAGAGAGAGACACCCACACAGATAGGGAGAGAGGGGGGAAAGCGAGCAGTTGGTGAGCAGAAACAGACTCTCATGTCCAGGCTCAGCGGTCGCCAGCAGGAGCTGAGCCAAGGCATCTGGGCAGAGCCCGGGGTCCTTTCAGCACTCGCCACCAGCCCCTCTAAGGCAGGAAGTTAGCAAGGACTTCCTGCTGTTAGGAAAGTTGCAGGGGGGGGGGGGGGTTAGTATCCATTTTGCCCTTCTTGTCTGAGATGCCCCTTTTGGAGCAAATACATAAATGTAAATCTTTCATCAAAGGCAAAGGCAGTTATTCAAATGTGTAAACGAGCGCAGCTTCGGGTGCCTGGAGTGCAGTGGTGATTTGCTCCCTACATCTGAGGTGCACGCGTAGTTTCATGTCTTGGCAGGGAGGTAGAGGATGCCCTCTTTTGATTCTCCAGCCACAGCCCCCCAAAGTGTCTCTGTGCGTGCCTGCTTTTGGGAGTTTCATGTGAATCCCATTTATGAATGCATCTTCAGAATAAGGTCACATAAATAAGGCAGAGGAGGAGTAACGTCTTACTGCAGGCTCATGACAGAAACACCTTCGACGGGACAGAAATTACAATTAGGATGCAGGGGAAAACCTGGTGTCCGAAAACCCTTTCTGTACGTGTGGTATGTTCCGTCGTACACCAATACGTCTGTCACCTCATAACTACATTGCTATACATTGTTACATAGAACGTAACTGACCATATAACATTCAATTCTGAATCCGTCCCAATCAAGCTCTTCCAGGCTAAAACTGGATATTAAAAGACAATAGAATACAACGGATAACATTTTGCCAGTGGTTTTTTCTTATTCACTGGGGTGATGGTAGCAGACGTTTGTGGTGGATGGTTCAGCCTATTAGCAATTTAGTTAGGTAGAAAATGAGCAGTGGGCTGGATAGGCCCATTTACCCTCCCTAGTCCCAACCTCTCGTAAGACAACCCTCCTTATCGCCTGCGTCGTCGTGGCCATCAACTCATCAGAGCTGCTTGTATATGCCGCAGTGCATGGCGCGAAGGACCTGCCATGTTTTACTCGATAAGCAGCGCTATCCTCTCCTGTGCGACATAGGGAGGAGGGAGCTGGGGACAATCACCGTGTATGGGAATGAGGGCATGGCTTCATCTTCTCCATGGCACGGAGCAGACTGCTCCTGTGGAGCACACACAAAGCAGCGGTGATCGGTGGCCATCATGAGGTCAATGACGAGCGGTCGCTTGTTAAATATTATTGACCATATCATTGTGTGTGTGTAGGTAGATTCATGGTGAGGCGGTGAGGTGTGTTCATTGTTCACGCAGTAATTGTGACTCAAAGTAGGGCTTATGACATTAGCAGATGTGCAGTAGAGTCATTTCTGTCAAGATAATTGAACGTGTGTATCATTCATTTGTCCGTTTTTTTCTTTTGCATTAAGAGAACATTCCCCACAAAAACATAAACAAAAGTGTGCGTTCAAAACCCGAGCCGGATGCTATTTCCAGTTTTTCTGTGCACCATGTTTCCACTGAATCTCTGAGGCTCGTTATGGACCCTGTTGAATAATTAATCCTGATTCTATTTAAGATCGGGACAAGGACAAATTAAATGGGGACGCGCTGGACAATACGCCCCCCTCCCCGCCACCGCGTTTCCCCTTCCTACCCTCATCGTATCACTCTTTATCGGGACTAGTGCAGTTCGTTATTCACCCTTTTCTCTCCACCCCTCTCACAAATTCCAATAGCACTATGTCCTTACTTCCAGTTCTTTCAGTGCTATTTTAGGAAGAGGAATTCTTGCTGCAATTGGGTTGGTGTTTGGGTTGGGTAAACGTTTTCTAGAGAAGAGGTGACATCCCATACGGATGCAGCCTCGTGCCTCGATGCCTTCCATCCCTAGCCAGTGCACATGCACAAATGCACAAAGCCAGTCCATTACTGTTTTTAACATAATTGCATGCAAGGGAGGACACTTAGCACATCATCTAGGCCTATTACTTGGATTTTGATCCAATCATGTTTCACTTTGGTTCCGAGCAGATATTAAACGACAATCATTCGGGGGATATATTGTTTTTCATTTGCCCGTTAATGCCATCGTATACCACATTGTATATAAGCGTGGACTTACAGTTGCAATCCTATAAACTCCAATCTAAGAGCCAAACTCGACGTTTGGCTCAGTCCTCAGCGACGTTTAATCAATTGTGGACTGCATCACACACCTAGTCAAGCATGAGATGGTATTACTGCTCTCTGACTGTTTATATGGCATGACCCCAATTCTTTTATATACCAATAACCGTAAAGCAATTCATTGTGCATAGCCGTTATATAGCCTGTTTCAATAAGTCTAGCAATAAGTCTACAGAGCTCTCTGGCTGAAACAACCTTGATCAGCATTGGTATTTGCAAGTGCAACACATTGCAAAGTCTGATAAACAAATCTAAGCAACATCTCTTATTGTGAGCAACATAGCTCTTGCGCCTACGGTGCTATATTGCTCTCCCAGCTAACGGCCTGATTGTATCTCTCGCCACCGCACGATGGATAATTATCCAGCTGATGAGTTTAATGAGTGACGTGCAATCTTCTTCCGTGGTCCCTATTTTAGCACCATTCGTCGTCACCGCCATCGACGCCACACCACCCTTCTCATCGAAACGTGAAGATAGAGCCCGGAGAAGTAGAAGATGTCCAGCAGTGCAGAGGATTGGGGCGGTCGGATTGGGAAAGGAGGAGAAGCAGAAGAAAGGGTCTGTGAGCGATAAACGGAGGGCGTCACTGCTCCCCAAGATGGATTCTCTGTGTGGCACACAGAAGATCCATACAAAGCCTGCTCTGCCTTGCGCTGCTCAGGCTCTGCCTGTTCCCGCACCTAATGAAGACGTCCCGCAGGAGAAAAGGCCCCCACACCTCTCCGTCACGACGTTAGAGGGGACTGTGCTCCGCACGTACACATGCATGTTGAGAATATGTGGGACTGGACCCGTTCAATTAGGGCCCTCATTCAGACAGTGGTCTCCACTATTCTGCGTTCCGTCAGGTGGCAGAGACAGGGGGTCGGAGAGATGGGTGCACGTAGGTGCGCGCAGTGTGTGTGTGTGTGTGTGCGTGTGTGTGTTTTTCCCGCCTCTTTCTTTGCTACCATTTGATTAGCCCCTCTATAGATGGAGCTATAGATGGAGAGAGAGAGAGAGAGAGAGAGAGAGAGAGAGCATCTGGATTTGGTTTCTCTTGGACCTTTAAACCTTGTATCTTGTATCATGATGTGTCATCTGTTTAACCGAGTTTACCATCCTGTCGGTTTCTACCAGACATTATCTGATGCAATAACCTAGCAGCGCTCTGATTTCACAGGCGATAGGTGATAGATAAAGAAAGCCACGAAGAAGCCAAATCATGCTGCTTTTTGTATGGGTCTCTGTATGTGTCTTTGGACCCGTCCCTAAAGTGCTTTATTTATAGAGATGTACGCATTCAGACCAAGGCAGCAAAATGGCTCTTAACAGCCCCGCTGCCACCGCCGCCGGGACTCCTTCTTCCATTTGGGTTGTGTTTACCTCTGAATATTTAGCACTCTGCAAATGTTGTGAACAAACAGCAG